>JASSUY010003996.1:0-28404 GCA_032466535.1 Forpus xanthops | reverse complement strand
CTCCATCCCTGGCAGTGTTCAAGGCCGGGTTGGACATAGCCTTGGGTGGCATGGTTTAGTGGGAGGTGTCCCTGCCCGGAGTAGAGCGGTTGGAACTAAATGATCTTAAGGTCCTTTCCAACCCTAACTATTCTATGATCCTATGATTCTATGGTCTAGAGTTCCCATTAAACCCTTATCTCCTGCATCTCCCAAGTACTAGGTAGTATTTTTCTATATTCTTTAAATAGTTCATTTAAACCATATCTGCAGTTCATTAGCCATCCCTGTGTTCAGGTACCTGGCCCTGTACAACTAGCTTCACTGGGAACTGCCAGATAATCCAAATATATCATTGCTCCACAATTGCTAAACAGTTTTCCCTGTGATTTAACTCACCTCTTCAGAGATCTCAGATTAGAGATCACTAATCTGAAGGGCACTTCTAAACTTGTAGTAGTTCATATAGTTGGAGATACAAGTTAGAATTCAGGTATCCTTTTTATATAGACCAACACCTTGGTCTGTGTAGCACATTTTCAAAGAGGACTGAGAAGGAAATAAAGGCATCATCAAACCAGATGACACAGGTCATACAAGTCTCCTGAAGCAGGATCCAATAATAAAATGACCAGAAAAGAGCCCTACAGTCTCACAACAGATACATGTGGAGTGTGGAATCGCTAAAGAATAATTACTCAAGCAGTACTGAAAGAGCATATCTGCATCAATGTGCATGAGCTGCAAAAATTGTGTTTCCTGCAATCCATTAACACCATTCTGTATCTAACACAGGCTTCATTAGAAACAGAGAAAAGAACTTTTAACAGTCTGTGATTAATTTTTATGTATTCTATTAAAATCTCTAGGATGAAACCACATCCCTCTAAACAAAGATATCATTTTCTAAAATTATTTCATCCCACATCTATAAATGATCTCCCCTACGTTTTCCGAACCACAAAACAAAAAAAAAAAAAAAAATCGAATATAGATTTTCCATTTGCACAATGCATATATTTTTTTCTTTGATGCTCAACCTGTATGCTTGTCATGATCACAATGCAAGCCTGACAAGACATGGTAGGTTACATGATCTGCAGTGTGAGCTGTATTAACACTAACAGAAACCCACCTATCACAGCAATTTGCTACACAGCAACAGCAGATGAATCAACAGAATGGCTCATTGCTTAGATACAAACTCTAGTATGGTTGCAGCTTTGGCATGTCACAGGAATAGACCCAGAATAACAACACACAGGAATAACAAGCCCAGACCAATGAGGAAGTCCCTAGGAGCACTGGTGGTGAAGGTTTCTCTGCTGCTGAGCCAAGTGCTGCTGTTCAGTGCCTTGAATTCCTGCAATGCTCCTTTTCTGCCAAGACACAGAAATCCCAATCACAGCATTTCTCTTTTTTAGCGAGAAAAAAATTGAGTACTGGGTAAATTCCAACATAATTTATGATGCTTCACTTACCCAAGTTGCGCTTGCTTCTTCCATGAAGTGATACCCTTCTTTGGAAAATTCTAATGCAGCTATTGCTTGCAGTATCGGATACATATAGTTCAACACATATACCTCATATCATGGCTAATGTAATGCTATCTAAGTAAGGTAGCACTTCCTTGTATTTATCCACATAATAAAGAAGTTCTGATAATCTACTAGAAACCAGGGACAGGTATTATTCCAACGAGGACAGGACAAATGTAACTGCAAATGTATCCACACCACACACCAATTTCAGTAAATATAGACAGGAAAGAAAGTACCTCCTTGGTAAATCCAAGTGTGATGCTAGTGATGTTTTTAGTGGGCAGCAAAAGTACAAAGTTCAATATACAAAACATTGCTAGCCCAAATACAGAAAGAAGTGACTAGAAGCAAACATAATATAAAATGTGGTTACACTTGGCAAAAGTGTTTGCAATCACTGGTTATTTATGATAACACATCAAATAAAAATTACAAAAATCTACTTAAAAAAGCACCAATATAGATTTCCTAAAAAGTGACTTTTGCAAGATTTTAATATTAAAAAGTCAACATAACTAGTTGTATCTCAAAGTATAATCAGATAAACTTCAGACAAATATGGAATAATGCAGAACAAAAAAAGATTTAACAAAAAATCAGCTACAAAAATGTATTTTCTCTTTTTCGCAAGGTTTTAGCCTTAAGGAGGCAGGCACACACAACTATGGTTGCTCCAACAGACAGAAATATTCTCATGGCTCCAAAACCCAGGCACTAACAGAAACAATCTACCCCAATCCTGCATACAGAGAATCACAAGAGATGGTGTCTTTGTGGGTGCATTTAAGAATTCTTGCAATGGGCTCTGTGGAGGATCACTGGATATCTAAAAGTCAGAGTTGCAATCCTTCTCTCATGTTACTGACAAAACATCTCAAAGTAAGGCTGGTATACCAAGTTGAGGCAAAAGAAACACTACTGTACTATCAATCAGAAATCACAGTTCTTTATCAATAAGGCACAGAAGTACAATACAACAGTGGCATGCATGCTCCGTTAGCACACGACAAATTAAAAAACTTACTTAAGAACGATTTCAAATAAAAACAGGAAGATCATTAATCTGTTCCAAATAATAGCTGTTTACAGATTAATACCAGTGTAAGATCAGTTTTTAGGCACTGAAGTCATCAGATCTGTTGATCAAATCAGGCAAAGACAATAAAGCAGGGAAATGAGATTATCAGACTCTTCACAAGCAAAACACTTCTATTAAGTAAAATATCCACCTCAGTCGAGTCCAATTAGAATTTTGCAATAGCAGCTTACATTAAATATACATATATGCACTATGTGTGTGCCTAGATATATACAAATTTCATTTTTATATATTTATATAAATAAAATTTTTGTGTATATGCATATACATGTTTAAACATTTACACATGCAAATAAAACTTGAGTATGAGAAAAAAGAACAGATACATGATACATAAACTTAAGAACTCAGAGGAAGTTTATTCAATTCAGGGTCCTCATTCTGACTACTGATAAACGGATTTAGTTATTAGTCTGGGTTTACATACATATTTTGTTTCAGATAAGTAAAGCAGGTTTGAAACGAATCTCTCAAACATCTTGCAGGTGTTAGTTTGGTTGCAGAGAAGTGTTCATGACCATCAACCAGGTTCCTTGCAAAAAAAACTAATCCAGAAGCTCTTACTTCTGGGCATGCCAAGAGTCTTTCAAGCCCTAACAGATATATACAAGTTCAAACAGCTGAGTATAAGCATACTAAAGATGCTCAGCTGAGGAGACAAGTCTTGATTCAGGCTGAAGCAAAATGTAAGACGTACACAGTGAAGTTACAGAGGATTTGGCACCAATGCTACAGTCTGCTGAGCAGTTTGCTCTGCACAGAACTACTTGGTAGGAAAGACATAACCCTGTAAGTAGCAGACACAGCACAAAGGAAAGAATGGCTACGCTCAGAAACAAAGAATTTCCACAAAAACTGCTAAAAGGTTTCTAATAATGTATGCATTTGGTCATAAGGCAGGTGAACATCATAGCAAGTATATGCCATATAAAACTAGATACTGATCCCTACTTCCATAGTATAGCATAATTTTTCACATTTTAAGTGATGAACACCACCATGCTTCCAAATATGCTTAAAATAAACAGGATACAAAAAAGAAGAAAGAGAAACACCATTTAATATCATATGTTTACTATCTGGCAAAGACAAAACATCCCCTCTTCTAACAAAGAATGTAATATGAAGTTTTGTATAATGACTTTGGAAATAAACTGAACCCATGACATGACAGCATTCCAAGTAATTATAAAAATAATTAGTAAACTAGTGTAAAAACCTTGCGGACAGTATCTGCAAAAGAATATTGGGAAGAAGTGTAACAGTATGTACAGCTTAGAAGGTCTGGAAGGTGAACTGCTGAAGGGAGAGCTGTGAAGCTTTTTATCTTTCCAGACAAGTTCTCCTCCTTTGTAAACAAGGAAGATTTTAAACAAAACATCACCACTAATAAAAACAAACACAACTGACAGCATGTAAGTCAAAGAACATAAGGCTGTAGCCTGAGAAAGAAACCTGGTTTTTCCATTCTTCATCAAGTTTTATTCTACCTCTAAAGAAATCCAGTGGCACCTGTCAGACTTTATAAAATAATCAGGTCTTCACATGTGTAGCTTTTATAAAACAGTAAACAAATAATTGGTTTTAATATATTAAGGGCCCCATATTACATCTAGGCAACAAACAAGAGACGAGTTTCAAGAACCTAAGACACAAAGTATGTTTTGTAATATTCATGTAACTTTGTGCAGTCACTGTACAAATATTCTCTGCTCATTCACTGAGTGTGCTGGCTGTTGATAAAGAAAGAGCTCTCTTAAAGACAGCAATTCTTAAAAGTTGTTGACAAGTACATCTGCTTTCTGCCGGAGCCTGAAGTTCACCCTTAGGAAAGCAAGCACAAGCACGCTAAGCTCAACCATCTCAACATAAATGAGTGCATCTAAATAAACAACCAGGACTGCCCTTGGTATTCTATGAGACATTAAATAATTAGGACCATTATTGGTATACTAATATTCTACTGGAAGGCAGTGAAGTCTGCAAGTTCAAGATATTCTTGACATTTTTATTTCAGCAGAATTCTGATCAGTATTTCTTTATCTTCTCTCCAGATGGAAGTAGATCCTTCTTCCCACAGTGAAACTGCAACTTAATTTGCAACAGTAAGAAAAAAAAAACATAATATATGAAACTGCCAATAATCCCCACAAAATAATAAAACTCTTCCATTTTCTGGTAAGGAAAAAGCTCTATGAAGGTCCAGGTGACATAGCTACACAATGAGAACTGCTAGATTTTACAGAAAACAAGACATTCTTACCCCAGCCTGAAAAACAAAAGGAGATGAGAACTTCCAAGTCACAATTAAACTGCATTAATAGTTGACAGTGATGAAATCAGCTGCTCAACCATTTGAGGAGCTTCAGGACTATATTTGGAGAAACAAACAAACAAACCACAAAATAAAAACACACTAGATTTTGAAATCCTCACTGCTTTTATACAGGAAATCTATTTGGGAATCTGTAGTTACACCAGGGCCACATTAAATGGATGCACTAAGCCTCCGTTAATAATAGCAAATGCTAGTATCTGTAGTAAAAAATAAACATATACAAAAAAAAACATTTTAAGATAGAAAGATGCATATTAAAATTGCTTGACTAATAGACAAGCTATTTGAAACCCTGACCCACCTCCAAAATATGCTTTTATCTGAACACAAGCTACATATTAAACAGCCCATTTTGCTTTGAAGTATATTCTGCTTTCACATTGCTGTTCTCAGGAGACTGGAGTTAACCCACCAAGTATAAAAAAACAGCTATTTTTTATTTCAAAGTCAGATCTTTATTTTTTTGCTCTGACTTGAACAAGTAATTCAATACTCATGGCAAATCATAGAATAACAGAATAGCTAGGGTTGGAAAGGCCCTTGAGATCATCTAGTTCCAGCTCCCCTGCCATGGACAAGGAACCTCCCACTAAACCATGTCACTCAAGGCTATGTCCAACCTGGCCTTGAACACCGCCAGGGATGGAGCATTCACAACTTCCCTGGACAGCCCATTCCAGTGCCTCACCACCCTTACAGTCAAGAATTTCTTCCTTATATCCAATCTAAACTTTCCCTGTTTAAGCTTGAACCCGTTACCCCTTGTCCTATCACTACAGTCCCTCCCCAGCATCCTTATAAGCCCCCTTCAGATACTGGAAGGCTGCTGTGAGGTCTCCACGCAGCCTTCTCTTCTCCACACTGAACAGCCCCAACTCTATCATCCTATCTTCATACAGGGGTGCTCCAGTCCCGTGATCATCCTCATGGCCTTCCTCTGCACTTGTTCCAACACTTCCATGTCCTTTTCATGTTGAGGACACCAGAACTGCACACAATAGTCCAAGTGAGGTCTCACAAGAGCAGAGTAGAGGGGCAGGATCATCTCCCTCATTCTGCTGGTCATGCTTCTTTTGATGCAGCCCAGGATACGGTTGGCTTTCTGTGCTGCAAGAGCACACTGCTGGCTCACGTTCATTTTCTCATCAACCAGCACCTCCAACTCCTTCTCCTCAGAGAAGGACTGAATCTCTTCTCTTCTGCTCTGAATCTTCTCCACCCAACCTGTAGCTGTGCCTGGGATTGCTCTGACCCAGGTGTAGGACCTTGCAGTTCACATGGTTAATGCTCATTACTAATGCTTCTGAAATTTGTCTAGCTTTTGAACCACACAGAAGAGGTACATGCTCATCCTTCCAGTGTGGCAACAACACTCATCTACTGCCAGAACTGACTCTTCCATTGTCCTAACATAATATGCAGACTCCACAAAGACATCTAGCAGACAGAGGGCCTTATTGCATCAAGCAAAAGCTCACTAGTGTAGTGTACAGTGCAATTCAGACTACTACAGAAATTCCTCTGGAAGCATAGTCAGATGTGTTCATGAAACTCAGTATAAATGGAATGGTTTGTGTTGGAAGGGACTTCAAAATAAAATCTAGTTCCAACCCCCTATCACAGAGACACCTTCCACTCAACTAGACTGCTCAAAGCCCCATCCGAGCCTGGTCTTTAACACTGCCAGGGATGGGGCAGCCACAAGTTCTCTGGGCAACATGTGCCAGTGCCTCAAAACCCTTACCATAAGGAACTTGGAATCATGGAATCAACTAGGCTGAAAAAAAGCCCTTTAAAATCATCAAGTGCAACCATTACTTCAGGATTGCAAACTCCACCACTAAACCACATCACTGAAGGCCTCATCTACATGCTTTTTGAACACTTTTCTGTGAAGCGTGTTCCAATGCCTGACTACTGTCTCTGTGAAGAAATTTTTCCAATATCCAATCTAAACCTCCCCTGGCGCAGCTTACAGCCATTTCCTCTTGTCTCATCACTTGTTACTCAGGAGAAGAGACTGACTCCCACCTCACTAGAACCTTTTAGGTAGTTGTAGAAAGCAGTAAGATCCTCCCGAGCCTTCTCTTCTCCAGACTCAACAACCCCAGTTCTCACAGCCATTCCTAGTATGACTTATTTTCCAGATCCTTCACCAGCCTTGTTGCCCTTTTCTGGGCAGGACTGCAGATGAGAGTGGAGTAGAGGGGGAGAATCACCTCCTCCAACATGCTGGTCACACTTCTTTTGATGTAGCACAGCACATGGCTGGATTTTTGGGCTGTGAGCACACACTGACAGCTCATGCTCAGTTTCTCATTGACCAACACCACAAGTCTTTCTCCTCAGGGCTGCTACAGATCCATTTTCCACCTAGCCTGTATTTGTGCTTCAGATTACCCCAGCTATCTATGACATAAAAAAAGAATCTGACGTGTGAAGTACACCAGGCAAGCCAACCCTCATCAGATCTGAAAAGTTATGTTAAGAACTTGATCAATCAGAAAAATGTCTTTAAAACACCCTAAAATTAAACTAGGAGATAAAGGTCTATTTAAATTAGTTGCACATCTCTGCACGTAACCTGGAAGTAAGCAGGCAGAAAACAAAAACCCAGCAGACATTTTAAGTAGAAATAACAGTGATGTTAATAATTAGTGAACTAGTCAGATAAAGGCTATCAAATAAATTTGCATGTCTGCATATTGCAACTTGAACAAAAAAAAAAGTGTGCGAAATCAACACTAATTAAGTTTCCAGTTGATGGATTGCATTTTTTAAAGCTTGGGAAGCCTGTAAGATAATAAGAAACCATGAGGAACTTCAAAAGCAGTTTAAGCAGGCTGCACACCAAATCTTCAAACTGAGAAATTAATTTCCTTAGCAGAACACTTCTCTGATACTCACTAGACACATGCATTTTACAGACAATCCAATCTATCCTCATCTCCAAATCACAGGTTTCAAACAACACAGATAACTAACAATACAGCTTAGAAGTTAGTACTGAATTCAGACATGTCCTATGGAAAAACAGGAATCCATGAAAGCACCGCTGCCAATTTCCACAAAAACATTAGTATGACTGTACAGAACCAAAACATTTTAGTGCCTTTTAAGGTAGCCAAGGTCTCCAAGTTAATAAATGCAAAAAAATAGCATTTTACTTAGTCTTTGTGGTAAATCAGTGTAGCATACAAAATTTAACATGTTTGAAGTGTCTCCTAAGAGAGTATCTGGTAAGTAAGTAACAGCTACACCATGTCTTGGAGTTCGAGGCAACTAGGATCGGACTATGCTATACTCTGGAAACTGCTGAAAGGAAAGGCAGTTAATTATGCCAGTTCATCTTAAGATCATAATGCTCCTGGCATCTGAAGCACACTGTAAAATTTACTAGTTTCAATCTGCATGTTTGCAGTTCCTGGAAATATAAGTTGAGGCAGCAGGAGTGCAACTAGAAAAAAAATCTTAAATAAAAATTCTAGTGTTTTTAAGACACTTCTATTATTCAGACAGACTCAAAGTCAGAAGGGAATACACATGCTCTAGAAGGGAATACATGCTCTAATATAACTGCAGGGCTTAGTTTCAAATGCAAATGCTCACTGAAAAATCCAGAATGAAGGAGAAACAACAGAAGTCATTATATATTCATATTACTTTAACTGCTAGAATATTGACTCAAGACAAAGTGGTATTAACAATTTAAATTAATCGAAATACAAGGAAAAATAAGCTTTCAAATAATAAAGAGTGAAGATATCAAGTTGTTTAATTTTGAGAATAGTTTCTTCCAGTTAATATAACAGAAAGACATGGCTTGATCAAGAAATTTTCAAGAAAATGAGTTCCACTTATGATAACATCCAAAACAAAAATATTCCTGACAGGTAATTCATACTTTGGATCAGTCTACTAGAAAGGAGGAGGAAGAAAGAAAGTTCCTATCTGTCACTTCTGATGATAGGTGCATAATGAAACACTACAAAAATTAGTTCTATGTACATTTGAATGCACCCTAAAGTATGTCAATCTTAAAAGACTTATCCGAAAATGAATAGCTGAGATGAGGTTCTTAAAGTATTCTTTATTAATATCCTTAGAAGTTGCAGAAACAACTTTCTCGTAATATAAAGGCACAGGGAGACAGTTTTGATAAAATATTCCAATCAAACAGTAACTTACAGTACAAAAGGACAATTGTAATGCACATACAAACCCCAAACATCTCATTCAAAAATATTTCACTGTGTTCATCAATAATGGGCAATGACTAAAAATATAAATTGTTATTATACAATAAATATCTGACAGGTACAAACGGAACAAGATTTATTGCTCTCCACAACATTTTCCCTGTAGTGTTTTTTGTTTGTTTCTTTAAAGTTCCAAATTCCTTTTACAATCAACTTTAGTAATTTACTTCTGAGGCAACTAAACCCCAAACCAAATCTGACAGGACATTCTGACAGCTACAGAACTGCCTTGAATACTACCCAGAACTGGCAGTGTTTGTTTCTTTTACAACTTTAACAATCATACTCCACTCACTCATTGGGAAATGTGGTAAATGTATATAAATGAACTTTAGTGATAAATCAAGGCTTTTATGGCAGAGTAGGATTATCTAGTCTTAGGTCTAGTGTATTTTCTTAAAATAAGTGGATTTTATGTTGAAAAATAACATGAACCTTCCCTGACAGCTTGTGCCAGAGAAGCATGCAAAACCATACTCAAGTGAGGGGAGGGGAGAAATGAAAATTGAAAGCTACATTGGGCATTCTAACTTCAGAAAACAAAACAAGGGATTGGAAGCAAATTAAGCCTACAGAGGCAAAGGTTACGTAACGTGAGATACCTTTAAGATACTCAACTAAGGATTCAAAATGCACTCTGTATCTTTATACAGCTCTATTTATTGAGCTTTGAAGAAGGGGCAGTCAGTGAGTTTGCCATTTTCCTCACCTTGCACTTTGCAGTAATCTGGTAAAGCGACAGTTTCCGTCAGTCTTTTGGTGCAGTGTGAGCACCATATTAGCTTTGCTCTTGAAAGTAGCACATACTACCTTGCTCAGATTCTTTTTAGCTTGTACAAAATACTGTTTTATACACGCATTTAAGATACACTACTTTCCTTCATTAATGTTACAAGAAGTAATATGCATACATTTCTTATGAGTATCTTTTTATGATTAAGACTTCAGGAAAATGAAGCATTATAGTAGTTGTTAAAAAAAAAAAAAAAGAAAAAAAAAAACAGGCTTTAAAGTGAATTCTTGCAGCAGTAACTGTGGTTTTATCAAAACTGTAATTCTATGAGAACAACTCTATTTACTCAAACGTCAACAAGTCAATTTTGACTGCACTAGGAATACTCAAGCTGAGTTCAAGAAAAGGTGTCTAGAGTGAATACAGCTTAATCAATTTAGTCAGTAAACCAAAAGATGAATATTTAGTAAATTCCATTACACTTGAATTTAACAGAATTTGGTATAATGAAAAACTAACTTCTAACTTTCTAGACATTATTATTCAAATTAAGGTTTTCTTCCAGCATAAGCACATAGTTTCAGAAGTTCTTCAAAGAACAACCAGGGATCGTTGAAATTTGAATCTTCAGAATTATTAGCTTCACTATGGTATGGCATTTCTTTTACTGTTTAGAAACTAATAAACAAAACCATTTTCTTTGGTTTATGCTTAACTACACTGGCCTAGTTAATTCTTACTTTAAAATTAATACAGATCTTTTTATTGTAGGCTCTCTTCAATTCTCAAATTCTTTCTGTTAAGAGTCTGCTCATCCCATGATTTCCTGCTAAACAGCGGTGTATATACTGACATGAAGGGTAAATGTTTTGTACAATAATTACATTAAGCGATATTTCCAATGGCTGGACTACAAAAGACATCAAATGAATCTTAGTTCAAATGACACTTGAGTTTATGTCAATCTTAAAAAAAATACACAATGTCTAAGCATAGTAAAATACAGTGTAAACTCCCCTAAAATTAGACGGTAAACATAGGAATCCTGCACTCACAGTAGGAATGTACTGCACAGCATTAACATGAAAAACTTAAATTTGAAAGTATGCAGACAGCTAGATTTACCTGGATGTAAATGCCACTTCAAGGTGTTTAAAACAAACACAAAAATGAGACAATGATGTTAGGAAAAAGGCCTTTAAAACAGGCCATGAGTCTAACTTGACTTTCCAAGTACAAACATCAGCTTCACAGAACTGTGACACTAATGCAGTTTTATGTAAAGTACCCTTTGACACACAAGCTGTCAATGAAGCTATCACAGTCCTTAATGACCTACTCCCTTTTAAATAGCTAGGGAGGGGAGTCAATAGTAGCTCAAGTTTTAATTCACTAAGTACCTTGTCTGTTTGCAAAGGAACATTACAACACCATAAATTTATTATTTTATGGTATTAATAGAACTGATAAACTAGGGGTTTTTTTATGTTCTCTTTTTAATATGTAAGTTCAAACCTTCATTTTCTATGTGTCTTTGCAATAGTGTTTTAGCCAGTGCTGCAAAAAAGTTTCACTGTGGACTACCTCACATTGTTACTCAATTGTGCAAGGTATTCTCGCAGTTCTTTTGCGGCTTGGAATCTACCATATCGCTTCTTTGGGTTGGCACACTCATCCAGCAAGGCCTCAAGTCGGCCATCTTTGGCAATTTCAGCTGGTGGGTCATGAAGTAGTCCTCCAGAAGTGCCACGCCACGTGGCATGTCTTGATAAAAGGTTCTGACAAATAGCATAATAATTGTGGTCCACAGTGACACGCGCACAAAGAATCTCTTTTGAGAAGGACAGACAAGCTTCTTTGTCACAGTCATCAAATTTGCTTTCATACCATACATCCCAGTTTTCAGGTTTATCTGTGAAGTATAAGGAGACAGTAAGAATAAAAACGTGAGACAATCAGAAACTCAATACACAGCAAACTGGTTGTATTTAAATTTAAACCAACTTTGTTTAGATGAATTCTTAAATGTTCTAGTCTAAGATTTCATCTGACAGTGATACACTCTTCTACTGAAATAGCCCTGGAAATACAAAAATAAGGGAAAGAAAGAAAAAAAAAGACAGCAAAGAGAGAGAAGCAGAAAAAAACAGCATACTGAACATATGAAATCTACATTCACACACATACCCAGAGGAAAAAAATGTAGCAGGAACAAGTACAAGAGAATGATCCATAGCTGAAGTCAAGAGAAAAACAAACAAGCAACATGATTTATTTTAGCAACACAGGTCTGGTTTCTCCAGTTGCCCTGGGTGCTAAAACTGACAACTGGTCTATCAAACAAAACCAGCCATAGCAAAGTAATTGCCAAAAACTTCTAAAACATGATCTTCCAATCTCTGACTTTAGACATAGTTGTAACTAAGAAGTGCACATAAAACAGTTGATGCATTAAATATAACCTTTGATCAAAAGAAAAAAAAAAAAAACACCAATCAAATGGCACTTACACATATATTAAATCCTACCTTACATACACAAAGTTATCAAAATCTGAAGATGCAACTAATGCTCTTATCACAAAGCATTCTTTAATGTCCTGATTTCTAGAAAATATCATCTACAATAATAATAACAATAAGATAATAAGGCCATTAAGTGTAAGATTTGAGTTCTTAACACTTTTTGTTAGAAAATTTTCATCTTAAGTTTCTAGATTACTGCCAGCTTTGAGAAGAGGTCCTTATCATTTTGCAGATCTCTTTTAGCACTGTGATGTACAAATTAAAATTTCTTTGGTAGTCTCTGAGCTGCTATTAGTCCACTTATTGTGCACTGCAAGCAGGTCTAGAAAGAAAAAATAACCTACTGAAGAATGACTGCTAAACTATAAAAACAGGATGTAAAATTTGTACCATGTGCAGCAAACTCAAACATAAAAAAAAGCCAGCAACAAGGAGAATGGGAAAAAGGAGTTCAGCAAACTAAAATATGATATCCACACAGAGTACAACTAGATATTACTGTACAGTGCAGTTGAATAAATGTACCCAATCAAATATTAATCACTGTAGACTAAGATTGTTTAATGAAATTTTCCAGAATAATTAAATTAGTACTAAATGTCAGCTTTATATAAAGACAGAACTTTCTTGTGCCCTCATTTGCTTCCAGTGTTCCTGATAGATTACAAATCGTGCAGCAAAATCCCAGTTAGATCCTAATTAGTTTGAGAACTGCAGAAAACAGATTAAGCATGACACTTTCAGCATTTTGCTTCTGCCAGATGAGTGTACATCAACTTATTCAGAGTTCATTTGGTCATCTGTATGAGTGAGCTATTCAGACCATGCTCCAGAAGTCAAAGTCTTCAGTAATATTATTTTAAGAGGGTAGAGAAAGAAGGCAAAAAAGAAAAAAAGTTTATTTGCGTGGCCTGTTAAGTGCTAAAGTAAATGTACTGGATATTCAATATATGAAAGAGTTTTCTTGGTAGGCCCAGACAATTTCAATCCAAGCTCCTTGAAAGTGTATATTAAATCTAACTTAAAAAAAACCCAAACAAACAAAAAACAAAACTCCAAAACAACAAAAACACTAAACCAAACCAACAAACAGAAAAACCCATACAACACACTTCCTCACAGAGACATGTGGATAGCAAATAGTCTTAAAAGTTAATTCAGCAGCACAGCATATGAAATCTATTTGCAAAGCATAAAAAAAAAATAAATAAAATCATTTATCCTAAGAAAACTGGAAACACTTGGCCTATTCCTATGAATTTCTGCAGAACCTAGGGCTTCATGTTCAATGTCTCTAGCTCTTAGGTCTGCAAAGTTTTCCTTATAAAGGAACAGGAACCTAGGTAATGCCACTTTGTCAAACATTTCTCCTGCTGCCACTGCTTTCAGCTTTTACAGCTAACAGAAAGAGGAATGAATTTTCACTACTCCCACCTGGAAACAACACTGAAGTTACCCATTCCTTCAGTTCCATTATTATAGAGTAACGATCTGAACAACTGAAACAGAGGCAGGCTATGTAACTAATGAAAAGTTAGCGGTAAGACTGCCCCATCATTCACAGAAAATAGAATGCCAAGACTTCTGTCCTCACAGAAATCTGGAAAAGACAAAAGGGAACTCTTTCAGCTAAGGTAGATAAGACAGCCAGCCAGCCCCTGTGTCTCTCTGTTCATCCATCTGTGCAAAACCATTCAACATCCAAACTCTCTCCTCCCACACCCACCTCTCCACCTAAAACTGCATTACACAAGTTTATGGAAATCAAGTTCTAGTAAACTCAACACTTGTAAAATTGATAAACTGGTCAAGTTAATTAGTGGTCTAATTGCAGAAGAAAGCTAATTAGTTTGTTAATTAGTAGTCTAGTTGTAAAGCCAACCAAACGTATTTGGAAGCTACACACACTTTGAATATTGTGCTTACAGAGAAAGAAAAGAGATATGGAGAGAGGGGAAGGGAGAAAAGACAACACTTACTCTGTCTGATTAACCTTTTGTCTGCTACCAGAACATTTTCTGCATCTACAATGATAACTTTCCCATCTCTTGGTCCAACTGCAAAGTTGTCAAAGCTGACATCAAGGAGGTAGAGCGCAAATTCAAAGTCATTATTTGTTAGCTGCTCAGCTATTTCCATTAATTGCCAGGCCAGATCCACTCGTTTCTCCCATGGTGAATGAAAGTAACTCCACAGTTCTTCTCCAACATAATTGACAGCCACCATTCTTCCACATGCTCCTAAGTACTTTGCGAACGGCCAGCCCTCATCAGACGGAAAACTCTGTATATAAAGAGATATTTTTAAATTTTCATTAATACAAAACAGCTTAGATTTCAAAGGGAGATCAATAATATTTAGAAAAGACACCTGCAAATATCCATCATTACACTTCCATATACATCTAAGTTTTGAAAGGAAAGAAAAAACAACACAAAAATATGTTTATGTGAGCAACAGGCCCTGCTAGACTATGAAAAGGGAAGAGTTGGATGGCCAGAAATAACACACAACCCATATATAGCTTTCTATATACTACGTGCCTTTTTTTTTTTTAAACACATATACACAATTCATTAAGTATCTGTGTTTATTAGTGTTTTATATACATCTGGTTTATTACTGCAAGTATACTTCCCACTAAGATAATAGTACATCTGATATTTTTAGTTAAAACCAATTCTTTTAAAAGCCTAAATGAAAAACATTAAAAAGTGACACCTTCTCACTAACATCCCCCCTTCCCACTTTTCCCAGTTGATCAGATTCCATTCTGACTACACAGCTTATGATGTTAGGACACACTGTTCATTGTTATCTAGCTATTCTCATCAAGAAGATGAACTTTCTCATTTGCAGAATGAAAAATGCCCACTTTCACGTTTAAGTGGCTTTTGTTGAACGGGCACAACTTAACAGTCAGTAGAACACTTTTTGTTTGACATAATTAAAGCATTTAATAAAATGCTATGGAGGCCTTAATTCAGCCCATATTGAAAATGAAGGCTGAGTACCAAGTTAACTTATACCTAGGATCCAGCAGTCCTTACATAGGCCGCTTAAGAACATTTCAATTGGTCATCTACAGTTTAAAAGTTATTTAATACTTTAAATATAATTTTGAGACAGTAAAAATACCTATTTATGTGTTAATACTATTTGATAATTGGATTCTACTGGAAACGCAGCATCCATTCCAGACTATTCTGCCTTAAGATATCCTTAAGATATGGAGTTCCCAAGGACTCTTCAAAGCTTCTACACAGCAAATCCTGTCTATATAGTAAAGAAATTAAACTCTTATTTGATACACATTGTTGACATGGTTTGCCATCTTTGTGGCAAAAAACATTAAGCCAGCCTTTAATATGGTATGTGTAGAAGACAATTTTAGGGGAAATAACTATGTTTACCATTGCAAACAAGAAACTTTCAACCTTTCTCAGTCACTCAAAAGGACATCAGACCCATAAAAATAACAGAAGAGGTTCAAAGTTTTTGGAGTGCCTATGTGTCTGGACTTCTACTGTATTTTGATCACCTGATCAACCCACATAGAAGAATCTGGTCACGAAAAATCCAGAGGATGACACAGAACTAATTTGATAGTTTTGAGACCAGTATAATGCTTTCAAGCTGTGATACCATGTAACTGAGGAGACCTAAATCTCTCTCACTAACCAAATCTACAAAGAAATAAAGATATTTTTATATATAGGCTTCAGGGCAATTTATGAAGGTAGTAAGTATGAGCAAATATCCACTAGTTCAAGACAAGACAAGTGACACATTCCACCATTAAGAAGTTGGCAGAGGTTTGTTTTTTTTTGTTTGTTTGTTTGTTTTTTTGCTTGTTGTGTGGTTAGCAAAATAATCTTCCAGCAAATGAAGTGTGTGCTAATTCCGTGTTCCTCACTTATTCTACAAATAGACCAATATAGAGAAAAATCATGCCTGTGGCATCAATAAACACCACCCAAATGAGATTTCACGCACAGTTAGCATTACTGTATTCAGTTCTGGATCCAAACAAACCAATACACAAGTGGCTGTTGTTCACCAAATGAGTTACCTACAAAGGAACATGTTATTTCACTCAAAATGAAGAAAGCGTGAGTTGGTGCTGAGGTATAACCTCCGGAGAACTACTCCAGCGAGTAGGACCCAGTGGCATATAGGAAAATTCAAAACACTGGCTACCAGTATCTCTCAGGAAAAAGTCATACATCTTAGTATTGTGGAAGTCAAAATGTGTGCACCTATCTGTCCTGTACCTCTATAAATCTCCTTTATCCATACCTCATAAATCCAAATTTATACCTTAAATTGGAGAAAATTTACCTGACTACATCAACTGCATATGTTCTTGTATTGTTGCATTTTATCAGCATTTAATGCAATATAGTCAATTCAATTGCTACAGCAATGATGCCTAAATATTTCTATGTAAGTATGATTCTGACCACCCCACTCCTTTTCTTTTTCGATACTTTCTTATATTCCACTCCTTCTCTGCTTACACTTTTGCTTCCCTTTCCAAATAAAAATTTAACCACAAACAGCTGAACCTGGCAAATGCCATGCTAAAATTGGAAGCAAAGGTGTCCATCCCTCTCAACCCATTCAGAACACTCATTTCAATCCCCCCCCATGTGATTAGGAGTGCAGTGCAGCTGATACTTGCTAGGCCAATACTTGTTCGGTTCAATCAGTGGCCTGATCCAGTGCATCACATCACAAAATCATGCTAGCGCTGACAAAAGGAAAGGCCAAGGCCTGATAGCCAGGTGCAGCAGAAAGGATCCCTCCTCTCCAGCAGCACCACAGATTTATGCAATGGATTAAACTGATTTTGAAAGGACAGCGTTAGTCACAATGGCACAGCGATCATCAAAACACATCTATTATCTTCCTGCATTCAGTACACTGAATTTCACTGCACGTAAGAAATCCTAAGAGCAAGTTAGTTTATTAAGAAGTGAACATCCCCAAAACTACTAGTAAAATATCTGCATGCCCTACTGTAACACAGATATTTATAACACTGTGGCAATAAAAAGATCTTCTGACAACAGGAGTGCAGGGAATCCTGCCAACATCTGCACATGTACAAACATCTCTGTTCTGGCTCCCTTCCAACTGGCATGTAACAGCCACATCTACACTTCATTACTCAAGTCAGTAGCCAAAGAAGGGGAAAAAAAATACGCACAAGTTCCTCACTGAGCAGTTTTACACTCCCTCTGAATTTGACAAGCATATTAATTGATCTGTCTTCTTTGCAAGCAGAGTTTTATCTTTCTGTACTATTCTATTTCAAAAACATCTTTCTAGATGAAATTGCAGCTAACAACATGAGGATTTTTACTTTTCCTTCATGTATTAGACTTTTGAAAGCAAGTGAAACATGATACAAATTTGTATGGTCATTGAACTTGTTTTCCATTAACAAGTCACAATTATAAAAAGAGGCTTAGTAGACAGCTGCAAAAAAATCTCAGATTTCTCTTTTGTAGTAACACCTAACATTATTTTAGATTTAATTCTCAAATTACTATTAGTATATCTAATGAGACAACTCTGTACTTGAATATGCTATTTCAAGACTTCAAAATGTGCATTTGAAAATTAAGATAAAAATTAAGATTTTCTTCAAAACCAGAACCAGCTATCTGACAAAAGAATCTGCAATCCTGATACACCCACTCACATTTTATCTCTGAATACAGACAAAAATGCCATGGAAACCACAGATAATCAAGCCTTTAAGTGTGTTTTAAAATATAGTAATGCTTATGAAAAAACTACAAAGAGGTAGCTTAGTAAGTTTTTTCTCATTACAGTTGTTATCACAGAATGGTTTGAGTTAGAAGGAACCTCAAAGATGATCTAGTTGCACCCAGCTGCCACCATCAGGACACCTTCCCATAGACCAGGTTGCTCAAAGCTTCACCCATTGTGGCCCTGGTTACCTTTCTTGAAATAAGTGTAAGCTTCTAATAGAAAGAATGAAAACAGTTAATAACAAAAACCTCTGCTATCTCCACTCCCAGTGACACATACATCAAAAAACTCTTTCTTTTGCTTTAATTAGCAAAGTTACAAGATAGCTAAGCAAGGCTTAAAAACCTAAGCAAACCCTGTCAAAGGGACAAAGCATAGTTTGTTCCTGAAAGAATAATAGTACATTTATGTCTTAAAAAAAAACAATACACAACAATAAAAACCCTGTACTTTAAATATCAAGAATAGGATGAATTTATCATTTCACAGAAGCTTAAAACACACTATCAGTGCATTTGCTGTCCTCACTTCCATCTGTTTAAACATTAAAAGATATACAAATCCGTCACTGGTTTCAAATCTTCAGAGCTGTGAATTAGATCACACAGTGAAAACTCACCAGCTTGAAGCTGATAAGGCCTATTGTAGTCTGCAATAACACAAATTACCTTTGAATTAAACACTTAAAATAATATTGGTTGATCATAATCAAGCATATAATTCATCCTAATAATCAAGTCCAAAAGTAGCCCACCAGCTTATAACTGACAACTTAAGCAACTTGTTCCAATGCATCATTAAATACAATGTGCTCTGCATTTTCAAAACTACTTTAGATGATGCTATATGTCACTACCAATTTTTGTATAAAGTGAGTTTCATCTAAAGAAAACAAAACAAGAGCTATACCTTAAATATGATAAAATTAAAAGACATATGTACAACAGTAGGAACTTCTCTTCCTACTCCTTATGAATCCGAATATCTTCACTGCAAAATTAAACTCTTTTTGACGCCGCCTTCATTTAAATCATCCTACTAAGCTGTGTTTGTCCAGGCACAAACTGGCATGACAAGTAAAAATTAAGTAATACCCTCTTCCTCAAATGGAAAAAAATTAGTTCTCTCTCAGAGTACTGTTGATTCTGCAGTGTAAACAGAACTAATGCTTGTATTAGTCACCAAGGCAAGTAAGTAAAGCTCTAGAACCACAAAAAGCTAAAAAGCAGATTTTACAAGGCAAGTTTTCAGCTCAAAGAAAGTTAAAGAGCACCGTCTAAATGCAGCTCTCTTCTTATGTCAGGAAATAATCTGCATTCTAGAAGATATATATTTAAACATATTTGTGAATGCTAGTGAGAATAACAAAAACAATTTCATTCTCAACTATATGCCAAATCATTTGACACCCCACAGAATTTAAGCATATACATATATATAACCTACACACCTAGTGGATTTCATTGAACGCTCCAAATATTAGCATTGCCACTGAAACTACGATGCTTTCATTTACTTTTGTTCAGTTTTATTACATTTCAATCAGTTACTACATACAATTCATGCCAACAAGCGGAACACGTCAGACTTGATTGACACACTGAAGGACAAAAATACACAAACAACTCTAAATACTCAGAATTAGAAGCTGCTTAATTATTAACTTAAACACTTAAACTGTAAAAGTTGTATTTTACAATGTTAGCAGAGATACGTCATTTCTCCAAACAAATTAATGAATAATGATTAAACACTAGAACTACAGTAAAATTTAATGCTGTATTAGGTTTTACCTATTCATATTAGTCTGCAGTTCAGATTAAATTTGCAGTATTTGTTAGGAACCTGGAATATTTCACTATAAAGAACTCCTGGCAGAGATGGCCTACTCTTATCTAAGGAAGTTCATTTCCAAAATTAAAGAGACTAAAATAAAGCCTCAATTACTTAATTCAGGGAAGTAAAACACAGCTCCCCCTCTACACCAGACATACCAGAAGAAAACGGACAACACTGGTATTTCAAGGTTTGGAATGTGGGATTACAGTTTTCAGTAACGCAGAAAAAATGTGTTAAGAGTTGCAATTTATCGTCAGGATTTCTCTTTAAGTCTGTACAGCAATTTCTCAGGATGCTCCAAATCACAAGTCATTCATCATAACGCATACCCCACAGCAACTTCAAGCATGTCTAGATATTCCTTATACTTTCCTGACATGTCTTCACTCTAGGAAAGTTCACCAGAAAGAAGAATGAAAATAGTTTTGATCATGTGAGGAAGATTATTAAATATGGTAACATGATAAGTATGAGCCAATTCTGGCCTAATATGTACACTCATATGTCACCGCAAAAAAACAACTCTTCCGTTTTCAGTATGATCAAGTCAGTGGATTTTTGTAATACAATGTTACTCAATTTTAATTCAACAATATTTTTATGTTCCTTTTTAAAAATGTGCACACTGGAAATTCAGGGACAGACAACAAATTCACTCCCTTTCTCTACAATACTTAGAACCATTTAAAACAGAATTCAAGAAAGACTGAAAGCCTCACTTTAATATCCAAAATTCAAATCCAATGCTTTGTAAATTATCTTTTCTACAGGTGTTGACTGATTCGTGGAAAAGAAAAAAAAGAAAAAATTCCTTAAACATAGCTTGCTTACTGCAAAAATTAAAAATAACTTTCAAAACAAAAAGTAGTTTGACTGCATACAAGCAATTTGGAGAGGCAGGACATCCCAATTTATAATTATCTGGATCAGAATACAGTGAATCTTCAAAATGAAATCATACACATAATTACAGACAACCAAAAGGCCTCAAAGCAACTGGAGATAACATGACTAGCAACCACTGATCTCAAACAAGGTTTTAACTTCTTCATAAAGAACAGGTGAAAATATTGAACACATGAAAATATTACACATTAAATACTATTCAGTATGTCAAAATGACAGTATTTATATGAGTCAGGACTTAAATAATTCAAGCCCACTAGATGATATACCACACAGTACAGATAACTGTCTTAAATCCACTACTTGATTTTAACATAGGAACTGCGCATCAGAAACACCAAATTGAGTAATGAAGAAAATTTAGAAGGCACCAATTATTAAAACCGGATGCATCCAACCAATGTATTTAGAAGTACAGAAAATAACCCATGACTAGAACACTGTGTACAATATTAAAAAAAAAAAAAAAAAAAAAAAAAAAAGGAAATAGAAATCCCAAGCAAAACAAATTTGCCATTTACTTCATACTGAGTTATGTGTGGATCAGCAAAATAATTCTGCAAAACATTTAGCTAAATTGATACTTAGGGTGAATTCAGTGCAAGGGATTATTTCAAAGAGATCACAGTTTATGTTTTAATATATGTTTTCCAGACGTCAATTATTGTTCTTCCCATAACAAAACCAAACAGAAACCCCAATGATGACATGAAAAGAAACCAGAAGAAATTTCGGTTATGTGCCAACAGACTGTTCATGCAGAGTAATTATACTAGGAATAGAGATACAGCTGTTGGGTTTGTTTTGTTTTGTTTTTCCCCACAAGGAATAACAATGATCAGAAGTTCTGAGAAAAAGCCATTAAGCTTAACTATTTAGAAAGCTAAATACATATCTAAAGGAAGAGCAACAATTCACAGAATTACTTAAAAAAAAAAAAAAAAATGCAGAAATGATGCTACTTTCCATATAGGTATTTGAATTTTTCTTACATTCAGAAAGATAAAAAGTCTTTAAGACTTGTAATTTACATACAAGATACAAACATTCACCATCATTTTTGAAGAAGCTCCATTTTATACAGGTTATTAAAAGCTACATCTGGAGACTAAGCTGCTTTAATGCACTCTGAATATAATTCAGACACCTTCTGTAGTTCGAAAAAAAAGAAAACCAACACACATTACTTGCAAGCATTGCAATTACTTTTATTTTTATAATAAAGTTTGTGTGCAAACTTCAGTTTTGCTTTGTGTGCTGGTTTTTGCTGGGATAAAGTTAATTTTCACCATATTAGCTGGTACAGAGCTGTGTTTTAGATTTATGCTTGAAATGGTGTTAGCAGTTCACAGATGTTTTTCTTACTGTTGACCAGTGCTTATACATAGCCAAGGCCTCTTCTGCTCATCCCACCACTCCTCCAATGAGTATACTGGGGATGCATAAAGAGAAGACACAGCTGGGACAGTCCACCCAAACTGACCCAAAGGATATTCCAAACCATATTTGCATCATGCTCAGCAATTAAAAGCTGGTGGAAGAAACTCTAAACCCATCTTTTAAGTAATGGCATTTGTCTTCCCAAGTAACCATTACATGTGGAGATTCCTCCCCAGTAATCATTACTCCTGGAGATGGTCTGCCAATGGGAAGTGGTGAATGAATTCCTTGGTTTGCTTTGCTTGTGTGCACAGCTTTTACTTTGCCTATTAAACTGTCTTTATCTTAACCCACAAGTTTTCTCACTTTTATTCTTTGAACTCTCTTCCCCCATCCCCAAGCAGCTGCGTGGTGCTTAGTCACTGGCTGCGGTTAAACTGCAATACTTAGATAACAAAGCAAATGCACTGTCATTTTAATAATGCAACTGGCAGTGACTTACACCAATACAGCAGCCAAAAGAAAGGCAAGACTGCATATTGTGACCAGCTTCAGATGCACTTTTGCCACAATTTACAGAACTTATGTTTCAGTTTTTCTAGAAAAGATGCAAATTGTCTTTTCAGCTAACCATTAGATCTCAGAAGGAATAAAACCACTTTACCAAAAAAAACAGTTTTCTTACCTAGAAACAATTTCTTACCTAAGCCATCATGAGTTATACTGTAGTTTCACCAACCCCCACAAGTAGCAATATCCCACTTCAGCTTGGTTTTGGGCTTTCCTTGTTTTGAATAGTTTTAGGATTTTGTGTATTTAAGCACAAAATTTAAAACTTTGCCACAGGCCTTCATGTGTTGGACAACACATGGTTGCATACCATAGCTCAAAAACGGTTAAGAGCCACAGTGGCTCTAATAGGAAAACTGGGGGCTGATAAGAGATTAGTGCAGGAGCTCTATGGAAGATATGAGGCATGCGTAGAAAAAGCTTAACCATTTCCCCAGATCCTTCTGTTGAACTGCCTTGGTTTGGGGAAAAATAACTTTTTTAGGAACTGGGGGGGAAGGAGAGGGTGGAATTTGTGTAAGAATCAAAGACTGAACTACTACCTTAGTCTCTACTGAAACTAACAGTATTTTTGGTTCTGTAATGGTAAGTTTATGCTTCCATTCACCAGTGAAGATAAAAATTAATGATGTTATTTCATGAAGTTGAATATAATTCTTTGAGTGTACATCATAGTTAAAAAAACTGAAAGCGGTTTTTCCACTACACTTACTTTTAAAAGACAAACAAGAAGGTGGATGGCTTACAGGAAGTAATAGGGTAAGGATAAATTTGCTTACATCCATGCTGGTTCTATGAATTCTGCAAGAAGTGAATATCCATACTGCACTAAGTCTGTAATTCAATTTATTGCTAAAATTTTGCTATTTCTTCACAAGACAACTTTGTCCAACCTATATTTGCAAGTGGCTGATGCACACGGTCATCATAGTCAATCATGAATTATGATACAATGCACAGATCCTACCTTCCAGGTGATTCCTATTTTAAATAATGTTTTCCATTAAATGAGTCAAAGAGAATATCAGCAAGCTTTTTTGTTGCTTTTACCTGAATAAGCTGTTCATGTTTATATAAAATACAAGCGTAATATAAAAAAAAAATTTCATATAAAAATGTAGCAAATTTTCATTATAGATCAGAATTTATTCTACTAAAAAGTATTTGCCTTCATTGCAGAAAAGGACTACTACAAAAGGGAAGGAAAACCCCAGACCTATCAGAAGTTAAATCTTAAACATTCACATTTCCAGTTGGACAACTCTTTCCTCAACCCTTACATATAGGTTGTTTAATTCAAATGTGAATTCAGATAAAAAAATGGAAAACTTAATTACTGAGTAATTTAGTGAGATGCTGCAAAAGTAAAAATAATATTTCAATACCCAGAAAAAGATGAAAACTGTACAGAATAGTAAGTCAACTGTCCTTTCATTTGCTCCATGAAGCAAGTTGGCAAAAGTGGCTGAATTCTTCTGAGTACACGAATGCAACTGTTTAACAAATGCGGATAGAAAAGGTTAAGAAAGCTGTAAGAAACACAAATACTGACTTAGGATTAAAGTAATCTATACAAAACTGTGCTGTTTTACGACTGTTCAGAACTTGTAACAAAAGTATATCATGCTATGGGTTAAAGCACCACCTGAAAACTTCCTATAGCAAATAATGCAAGTCAGTTGTGACAATATGCAGTTTGTAAAGAATACCACTTCAAGAATAATCCATACTCCAAGTAGGCTTGCAGCTAAAATCCCAATCTAATAAAAACTCTTGTAACCTACAAATCACAATCTCTAGTAGGTGGCTGCAGTGAATTTTTTATTAAAAATCAAAGATCAAGCTTTAAATTCAGTACTTATTTACATTTTGCTGCTCCTATAATTTAATTAAACAACACAGAACTTCATGTATGGAACACAGAAGAGTTTAGAAGTTATCTCTGCTTCTAAACCAAAACTGTTATTCATGACAGTGACTGAAACAGTCACAGTAGTGTTTCATGAAAGGCTCGAGGCAAAAACTACCAATACTTTCCTTTGTGCCTTCCAGTGACAACCAGACAGCATCAGTTGAATGTGTTGAAATTCTACTTATTTTTTTTATTTAAAAATAAAATCTCATTCTTTATATGATGTCATGCAGGGTTCCTTTCCTGGAAGTAGCTGATTTTTAGAACAGGCTTACAAGTCTCACTCCCATGCCAGTATCTGCCCTCATCAATACTGCAGAAGCTGTACCATAAGACATTTTATATATCTTATAAGTACAAGCAAACTTCTCAGCAGTCAGTTATCAATTCTGGAAAATAACTTCACCTCTTGTAAAGAATGCCTTTGCGTCTTGCTGTTGCAATGGCTGCATAACACAAAATTTCCATTCCTTATGTGTTTCTCAAGTAAAGTCTGAGAATAGTGGCATGCAACACATTATGCAAAGGAGAAGAGATCCTTCAGATTACTGTATTTAAGATACTTCATTTCCAACCGAGAGGAGAGAAGGTATTCCAACCTACAGTACCCATTACCAAAGTTGATGAATACTTTCCTGGAGAACACATTAAGAGCGTTTCAGCACACAAACCTGACCTTACATTGCCCAAAAAAAATTTTTCAGGATATGCTTATTCACAAAAATTTACAAAACTCTACAAAACATTTTTCATCCAGCAAGAAGTGACAGACAACTTTGCCACACTCTGGAAAGAAAAGGTAAAGGCTGCCTCACTTCCCACCAATTTGACCTGCTTCGCTCTCAGCAGCACCTTCCCTATGATAAACAGCAGGCAAAGTGCTTGTAAAGTTCATGTCCACAGATTTTCATCTCTTCAACAGATTTTTTTGACAGCATCAGGACTCATCCACAGTTTATCAAGAAGCTGACAGGAACCAAGGCTCTTAAATTAACTCATGCTAGCCACTGCCTTTGATTCACCTCACAAAGGTAAATGCTGCAGTTGTGCCACAGAATAAATTGGCCCTACAAATTATGAAGAAACATAGAGCTCTTTTCTGGCCACCTAGAGCTATGCTCAGTAGGTTGGAACCAGTGTTCAAACCAAAACTGTAAGCTGTATGAAATACAGCCAAAACAAATCAATTCTCAAAGAACTTCCAAATACACTTAGCAAAGCATAGCAGTTTTGATTTTCTTACTTAAGTGGCATTTCCTTCTTCACTGTGCTCAGGAGCAACTTCACAGCAAAATGGAAGACACACTGTGCCCTAAGTCTGCTCAGAAGCAATTGTAAACTCACTTTGAAAACAAAGCTAATAGCTGTACATGGAGAGACTGAAGCTCATTCTACTTAAAACATGATTTTAATTAAGTGGAGTTCATAAATGCGTTTTCTAGAAATTAGTCAATAGGTGAACTTGCTGTAAGGCAAAGCCTGCAGCACTGCTTTTTGAGCATCACATATTTCTTGGCTTCTCATTAGAGAAACAACAGATGTTTATAACAGTAATCATGCAGTGATGCTTTCAAATGTATCTGCAAATACTCTTTTTATCAAACATCAGACAAAGGCAAGGACAGTTCAGTAGTTAGTCAAAACGATTCCAAGACCAAACTTACGCATTAGAGGCATACCTGGAGTTCTCTCAGCAGTGTGAATAGACAAAATACAAAGCTCCCCACTTAAACAGAATACGAAACAGTAGCAACTGAATGGTGCTATAGAATAAAAGTTTTCTACAAATTCACACAATGTTAAAGCACAAATTTCAGGCCTATGAACTTAACCAGTCATCCCAATTAAAGATTATAAAATATGCAACTGCTGAAAGAGAGCCCTGTTCACATATTTTTCACTCCATTTTCAGACTATGAAACACCTATTTCTAATTTTCACCAACATGAAAACAAAAATTGTATTTAGCTCCCATGCGAAAACGACATAGCATGAAACAGTTTTTGACAGGGAAAGTGCAACAACATTAACGTTTATACCCACTATCAACTAAACTAGACGCTAAGAAACTAATCACCGATTCCCATAGCTGCTTAGGAATGTATGTATTACTGGAGGCGCCAAAGGATTAAAGCCAAACACTTAACTGTAAGCAAGATATATATCCAGCAGAAAGCATCTATCTGCCTTTCAGCATGCCACCCCGCCTTGCTGCTTGCTGCAGGATAGCTGCTTGCTTTCAACGTTCCCTGCCAAGCAGACAAGTAAGTTCCCTGCCTCAATGCGAAACGCAAGAAGGATGGAGAGTTAATGCCTTAAGGCATAGCAGCACCGTAGAGGAAGACAAGTCGGGAAAACCATAACGAAGAAAGACGTAAAGACTACGAGACTACGTGAGATAACGAAACGCCTCCTACCCAGAGTGGGAATCGGAGACCCTCTCCTCAGCCTGCCCAGCTGATACCTTTACATAAGTCACTGTTAGGGAAATGCGGAGAGCCCCGGCGTTCCGCCGGTGCTTGAGGTCAGTTTCCCGGGAGCCCCGCTCCGCTGGCCTACAGGCACAGCTGCCTGCACCCGGCACGCCGCCAAACGACCCCCGGCTAAGGCAAAGGGCCCAGGGAGGACACTCGACGGGGACGCGGCTGCCAGCAAAGGGGCCCGCGGGGCCGGACCCGCCTGTGGTAGGCGAGGGCGGCTGTGCAGCACCAAGGAGAGCAGGCGGGGGCCCACCAGCTGGCTGCCGGCGCCGTCGGGCGCGCTTACCTGCAGGACCAGCGGCTCGGGGTTGAAGGCGAGGGTAATGAGGAGCTGCATGCGCTCCGAGTCCTTCAGGTTGCGCAGCAGGAAGCTGCCCGAGTCCTTGGTCTCGGCGTAGCGCCGGACCAAGCGGTCGAGCAGGCGCTGCGAGGGGCAATGCACCAGGTCCGACCAGCCCTCCACGGCGTCGGGGGTGAGCAGCCGCACGTCGCCGTTGAGGCTGGCGAACTCGGTGGCGTGCAAGGCCTGGAGGAGGTCGCAGCGGCCCCTGCCGGTGGCGCGGCGGCAGATCTTGGTGTCAATGTCGGCGAGCTCTTGCGTGGAGCCCAGGCGCTTGAGGACGACGCGGCGGCTGCCCTCGCGGGGCTCCCCGTACCGCGCGAAGTAGACATTCTTGACATTGAAGAAGTCGAAGAGGCGCAGACGGCCCCAGCTCTCCAGCCGTAGCTGCCCGTTGAGGAACTTGCGGCACCAGCTGGTGCCCCAGCAGGCCGGGCACTTATTGAGCTGCAGGAAGCGCCGCTCCGACAGCTCGTTGCGCTGCAGCGAGGCCAGCAGCGAGTGCGTGTTCAGCACCAGCGCCGCCGCCAGGCTGCCCAGCACCGCCAGCTTCACGTAGCGGTACAACCGCCCCAACTTCAGCGACACCAGCCGCAGCATCGTCCCGGGCCGGCCCGGCCGGGCCCGCCGCCCTGTGCCGCGTTCGCTCCCGGCCGCGCCGCAGCTCCGGCACCAATAAACTCTCCGCCTCGCCGCTCGCCCGATAAAAGACAGCCAAG
>JASSUY010003995.1:0-12514 GCA_032466535.1 Forpus xanthops | reverse complement strand
AAATCACTACTGCTACCACCAATAATAATACAAGAGAAAATACAAGGAAAGAGAATACAACAGATCATCACCTGATACCTAGCCACGCTACGCAGTGCCCCCCATTACCTCATACCAAATCCCGGCCACGCCGTGCACCTCCTCCCTGCACCACCATCTTTCTGGGTCTCTCCCCTCTGTCTCCACGTCCTGGACATGACGTGTTGTGGTATGGAATAACTCTTTGGTCAGTTTAGGTCAGGTGCCCTGTCTCTCCTTCCGCCCGGCTTCTTCCCGGCTTCCTTCCTTCCTGGAAGAGCATGAAACTCAGAAAGTCCTTGGCTAGCCTAAACACTCCAAGCCATAACTATAAACACTGGTGTTATCAGCATTGCTCCCAAGCCGAAAATCCAAAACACAGTGCTGCACCAGCTACCACTTAAAGGGGAAGAATAACTGCTGCTGCTGAACCCATGACAACACCACAGACATAAAAATCATCCTGTCCTCCTACTTATCAGTTAGTTTAACTGCAGCTCATCCTGGGCCCCTGCCTTTTCCAGATACTCCTTATCCTTATGTCCTTTTCTTCTAGCCTGTTTTTCTTACACTCATTTTGTACTAAAGTCATAAGTGCCTAAAGCACGTCAACTACAACAGCTTATCTTGCACAAGAATTCTCAGCATGTTTTCTAGCTGTGCTCTCTATTTTTTTTCTCTGTATATCATAGAATCATAAAATCATAGAATAGTTAGGGTTGGAAAGGACCTTAAAATCATCTAGTTACAACCCCCCTGTCATGGGCAGGGACACCCCCCACTAAACTATGCTACCCAAGGCTCTGTCCAATCTGGCCTTGAAAATCACTAGCGATGGAACATTCACAACTTTCTTGGGCAACCCATTCCAGTGCCTCACCACCCTTATAGTAAAGGATTTCTTCTTTATACCAAATCTAAACTACCCCTGTTTAAATTTGAAGCCATTGCACCTTGTCCTATCACTATTCATCCCAGTAGTTTTCCATTACTACTGTTACAAAGTCATCAAACTTAATATTACTTAAAATTGATTCTAACGTTTTATATATTTCATTTTGTAATTTTGTATCCCCCCCTTGGCTCAACATACAAGTTTACTTTTGAAAAACCACCTAATGGCCTTTCAAAATCTTCATTGATGTCCCTAGAAAACTTTTAAAACTTGATTTACAGAAAATATTTCTAGAAGCTTCTTCTTCCTTCTCCCCTCCTCATGTTTTGCCTTGTTTGCTTTCTTTTAAGGGTTATATAAGCACCTTAAGAGTTTATTCAGTCTCTCCAGAAATCCAAGCTTTCTGTTCATAATCATCTTCACACCAACAATTCCTCACCAAAACATCATAAATCAAAGATAATTATTCCAAAAGAAAAATTAAAAAAGGCTCTTGAACAGATATGCTTTTAGGTGAGGGAGAGATTTATTCAGAGCAATTGGCAACACAGAGGTAAAGCCATCTGGGCTACAACACTGTGGCAAGAAATCGCTGCCCAGGTGTAAAACCTGGTGGTCAAGGTACGCCACGTAGATGCTCATGTACCCAAGAGTCAGGCCACTGAGGAACACCAGAGCAACCAACAAGTGAGTAAAGCTGCTAAGATTGAAGTGACTCAGATTGGACTTAGATTGGCAACATAAGGGTGAATTATTTTCGGCCTGGTGGGCCCATGACACTTCAGACCATCAGGGCAGAGATGCAACGCACAGATGGGCTAATGATCAAGGGGTGGACTTAACAATGGACACTATTGCCCAGGTTATTCATGACTGTGAAACGTGCTGCGATTAAGCAAGCTAAATGTTTAAAGCCTCTTTGGTATAGAGGATGATGGTTGAAGTGCAAACATGCGGAATCCTGGCAAACTGACTATATCATCCTCTCATCAACTCACCAAGGCAAGCGTCATGTGTTTACCATGGTGGAAGCAACCACTGGATAGGTGGAAATATACACTGTGCCCTGCAACATTGCCCAGAACACTGTCCTAGGACTTAAGAAACAGATTTTGTGGTGACACAGCACCCCAGAGAAAACTGAGTCAGGCAATGAGTCTCATTTCTGAAACAGTCTGATAGACACTTGGGCCAAAGAGCTTGGCATTGAGTGGGTATATCACAACCCCTAACATGCACCAGCCTCTGGGAAAATTGAACGGTACAATGAGTTGTTAAAACTACTTGAGAGTAATGGATGGTGGGACTTTCAAATATTGGGATACACACTTACCAAAGGTCCCTTGGCTGGTCAACACCAGAGGATCTGACAACAAGGCTGGTTCAGCCCTGTCAAAACTTCTACATACTGTGGCGGGGGACATAGTTTCTGTGATGCATATTAAAAAATTGCTGGAGAAGACAGTCTGGGTTATTTCTGCTTCAGGTAAAGGCAAACCCACTCATGGGAATGCTTTTGCTCAGGGACCAGGATATACTTGGTGAGTAATGAAGGAAGATGGGGAAGTCCGATGTGTACCTCAAGGGGATTTGAATTTATGGGAAACTAGCCAATGAACTAAACTGTATACTGTTGCCTGCTATGTAGCACTTTTATAGCCCACCAACTAGATATCTTCAGGTCATCAGGGGCTGGACCCTATTGTATGTTGTTGCAAAGGAATAAGAACAATGGTTTAGTGGGAGGTGTCCCTGCCCATGGCAGGGGCATTGGAACTAGATGATCTTAAGGTCCTTTCCAACCCTAACTCTTCTATGATTCTATGATTCTATGGTTACAGTAAGATTAGTAGTGACTGCAGAAAAAATAGAAATATTTGGAGGCCTCTATGAGGAGGGGGTACTAGGAGGTATCCTAAAGTCTTTTCCATTTGTGTGAGGGAGAGCCCCCTCAAACAGTTGACACGACTGATGAAGCAAAACTGATCTTGTCAGGCGTCCACTGGAAAATTTACTTAGCCAGCCAATGCTGCTTTTATAACAGGGATGTATTGTTAGACTACATTGCAGGAAACAATCAAATACAAATAAAAACAAACCAAACCAAAGAAAAAAAAGGATGGAACCAGGGAAAAAAAAACAAACAGAAAAAAAACTCCAGTAATTAGAAAACAATAACTAGAGCAACTTTAAGTTTAATGTCTTAATTAAAGCTATCTGTCATCATTGTAAATGGGCCAACAAAACATTTAGCAATGAAGCACCTAGATGGAAGAGAAGGAGACTTAATTTGTATATATTTCTGGGTGCAGTTCCAGTTCCTCAGAAGAACTCACTAATAGGACATTTGTTTTTTAACATGTGAATTGTTTGGATGCTCTCCTTCTTTCTACCAGGGCATAAACTATCTCTCACCTCCCCAGTTTCAGGATCTACTGATTGCAGAGTGAGACAAGGCTAGGACATTTACCGGTGAGTCATTTCAGTTTTATGCCATATCATGTACATATTTTCTTTGACATAGGTCCTACAGGTTAAGAGTATGTGCTCTTTTGTGCATCATAGCAAGTGACTGGCTGAAAGACTTTGAATAGAGTAGCACAGAAAATGTGAGTTCTCAAATAAAATTTGATTGCTAGGAGGAACCACTTATTTATCTTTATGGGTTTAAATTTCTCATACATACAACAATGCTGTTTGCAATGGAGCAAGATTTTAATCATTAAGGAAAATTGAGAATTTATGAGCAAGAAAACCAGGGAAACAACCTGATGCTGCTTTTTCTTGAAATCAATATGAAAGCAAAGGGAGGAAGCCTCAGTTTGATTTTCTGTCACATCGTTTTTATACACTTACTTGAACAATTCTGTTTCTTTGATTTTTCACTTATTATGCCCACTTTTATTTAAATTAAGCTGCTTATAAGGCTTAACCATTCAAAGCAAGCCATTTGCCAGAGCCTTTGGGAAGAAGTCTTCTGTTAATAAAATCACTATTGATCCTAGAATGCAAATTAATAACAGTTGAAAAGTTGCCAGGATCTCATAATTTCTGGGTATGCTGTTAACTACTTGGGTTAAGTACACTGCTAACAAGTTGGAACCAGTAAAAATGGTGTAACCATCAGCCTTTTTATCCAGCACCATTCATTGAACTAAATGTGTGTCTCTGTTTACAGTTTTTCTTTCCATTTGAGTAACTACATGCTAATGATGACTGGTTAATTATTTCAACAAGCCACAAAGTGGTGTATTCATTGAAGCTGAAAAAAACAGCATAAAAATAGACTCCAGTTCCAAAAGTTAAAAGGATTCCATAAGGAAATAATGGGGAGTTGGCTAAGGAGATCAGATTTGATGACAAAGAGTGGTATGTCTGGGTATTAAATCATCAGAAGCAATGTCACACCAGCACTGGGTTTAACAGACATCGAAACAGGCATTTAGATCAGCAGCAGTGAAATTATTCCATGGGCAAATTTTACCTTTTTATGAGTTTATGTAACTTTCCCATCAATGTAACTGAAGGAATGTTTTTGTTACAGGAGCTCAGTAGATAAAGTGTGAAGCGCAGCTGAGCGGCAAGGTGAAAAGACTAGGCTGCTTTTTTTTTTTTTTTGTCGATTGGTTGTTTCATTTAGGATTAAAGGTCCTTGTGAAACAGCTTGTACCTTGTATAATAATTTCCATCAACACCATGCAAACTTTCAACCTTATTTGTATCTGATGCTGTTTGTTCTTCCTGTTGCATTGGTCTAAGCATCTTTACAGTACTTAAAGCAACAAAACACAAAAGTTTTGGGTGATATGGTTTAGTGGAAGGTGTTCCTGCCCTTGGCAGGGGGATTGGAGCTAGATGATCTTAAGGTCCTTTCTAACCCTAACTATTCTGTGATTCTAAGTCTGATCAGACATCAATAAAGAAAACTGCTAAAATAAACTTATTAATTTCCCTATAATGGCAGTTAGCTATTTATCATGCCTTCTCTTTCCAGCTTTTATACAGAGCTTTTCAGTATGAATATACTGAATATTTATAACGGAAAACTTGTACTGAAGGAATTTTACTTAAGTTACCATTTGCTTTTTTGCGATGATTTTATTCATTAAATCACAGAGAACAGTGTTAGACTTTCTTGTCTCTGAGTATTTTTAAGCAAAACTGCTCTGTCACTTCATCTGTGACTTAAAATTGATTAAAACTGCAGAGAAGATGAGGCAACAGGAAAAAAGAAAGAGAAGTAAATAGCCTGGGCTAGATGTAGACAAAGCTGTAACAAGGGTATTCACTAAAAGAAAGCTTCAGTTAAAGGAACTGATCAAGGAATTTTGCAACACAAATATGTCTTCAATAAACAAATTGGAAAAAGTAAAAAAATAAAAGAGTTAACTAAAGAGTTCTTATATCCTATATAATTATTTATGGAGTTTAATAACATCTTAAGGAATTGTCAAGGCAGCATTGTCAGAATATAAAGAACTAACAAAAGCAATCTAGAAAACATAATTGTACATGCTAAGAAAGGTTTCAGCCAGAGAAGCTTTTTTCTTTCTTGAAGGACTTCTTTTCTCCGTTTTTTTGGAGTGTGTTATTTTTGGAACTACTGTCTATCTAGGACTATACTAGGTCACTTTTTTCTTACAATGGAGTCTATCTCTTTCTTGCTATGAGAGACACTACTTGCAATTGTGCTGGAAAGTAGATTTATGTATCTCCTCCTCTAACAAGCTGACATTAATCTTTGAACCATATTGACACATAGATATTGTTGCCCTTCCATGGTGCAGTGGGCTTCTTTATGAGGTACCAAATACAGCAGAGAGCTAAAACTAGCATTATATGAGACATAAAATATCCCTTAGCTAAATGTGTAAGGTGTTAACAGTTTAGCCTTCCCCTGAGCTCTTCATGGATAACCTAGCTATCGAATAGCCAAGGCAGACTGCAAATCCAACAGATAAAGATTGCTGCCACAAGGTGAAATAACAATGGACAGTGTTGTGACATATGTCTGGCATGTCAGTGAAGTGGCATGCACTACCTTTTGTGCTGTAAGATGCCATAGAGTAGCTTGCATGCATCAGCTGCACATTCAACATGCCAGACATTTCTCTGAATTCCCTGGGCACACTGACCAAAAATGCTTTGCTGTCCTCCTGGCTTTTTGCAATGACGGGTTTGTTACAGTCTGCACCTTTCTTGCTTTGCAAATCAGAGGGCCAGAGGCAGTTGCCTTACTCCAGGAAAGAGAACTCAGCCTTTCAGGCAGCAATTCCTGTGTTAAGACACGCAGACTGAATAATTCATATTAGCAATGACTTAACCAGCATCAGATGGCAACTAAATTTAATGCATGGAATTGAGAATTCAAATGCCTTTCAGGGGGTTGTTCTAGAATAACCATTGAGACCCAGTATTTGGGAAGTTATAGGTAAGAAAGACTGGAATTCATGCCTGTAATCAGCTACGTTTTGGTAAATGTAGAAATATATCACGCAACACAAACTATATTTTACCCAACTCATACATATTTATGAGATTTTCCTTTTTTTTTTTTTTTTTGTTTGACTATTTTTGAATCACCTGTGAATCATCAGGCTTTGACTCTGATGTTATTAGTTTTTCCAAGAGTCTCTGTAGATTACTCTGCTTAAAGCCTGAAGGCACAAGATAGTAGTTTTCTGTAACTACAGAGTCTTCATTAGAATTGCAAGACATACCTTAGCACATATTGAAGTAGTGTCATAGCACGAGAATTAGCCTTTATTTCTATGCAACTCTATGGGGTTGCTCTTGAATTACAACACACCACCTGCTTCTTTTCTGAATTAAAGTAGAGGTAAATGTTGAAGTTGTTTATTAGTCTGGATTCATATGGATATAATACTTTTTGATTTGCCATTTTTAACCAAATTTGAAGGAGGAAGTTACAGTTTTAAATGTAACCAAATTCTGAACAAACTGCATGTTCAAGCTGAGACAATGTCATGGAGAGGAAGCCATGAAAACAATGTGCTGTACCATTACAGAAGAAAGCAGCAGTACTTGCAGGGAAGAAAGTTATTTAGAAGGCAGAGGTGAAATACCTAAAATCCTGTAGGAAATCAGGCCCGTGCCTTCTCCTCCCTGAGCATATTTTGATTTTAACCTTAGTTCTGAAGTTTGTAGTGATAGTAGAAATGAGCAAAGAGAATATGAAGAAGCGTTGCTGAGCAGAGATGCCAAGGAACCCAACTCTGAAAACACTCTCATGACATCACTAGGCACTGTGATATTCTTAAGCTTTGGGTGTATCTATAAGGCTTTGTAGGGCTGTGGTTGAGAGCAGGGATCTGTCTCATCCCCTCATAAACGTCCAGCTCCATCCCAGTACACTCCCAACAGAGATGAGAGGCTGTACAAGAGGGATGGAACACCTCTCCTACGAGGACAGGCTGAGGGAATTTGGTTTGTTCAGCCTGGGGAAAAGAAGGCTCCAGGGATACCTTATTGCAGTTTTTTAGTACTTAGCATGTTTATAAGAAAGATTGGGACAGACTTTTTAGTAGGGCCTATAGTGATACAACAATGGGTAATTATTTTAAATTAAAAGTGTGTAGGTTCAGGCTACACAATACAATATATAAATATAGATATAATAAATATACAAAATTTCAGGAAGAAATTTTTTTACTATGAGGGTGGTGAAACTCTGGAACAGGTTGCACAGAGAGGTTGTAGATTCCCTATCACAAACATTCAAGGGTAGGTTCGATGGGTTTCTGAGTAACCTGACCTAATTGATGTTGTCTCTTCTCATTGCAAAAAGGTCAGATTAGATTACTTTTAAAAGATCCCTTCCAACCCAAGCCATTTCATATTCCATTTTCCATGACAAGTGATAGCAATGTACTGAAAAGAATGTGGGCAAGAGGAGGGCAGATGTACAGCAGTCAAGCAGTGTACACATAAGGAAGGAAGGAGAGACAAAGTGAATCATAGAGATAATTCAGTAATGATTGCTTCCTAATATTGTTGTTTGGTTTTCATAGCTTCAGAAATATGCCATTTCTCAACACATCAGGTCTTGTCATCATGATGGCAAAGTCCTTGAAATTGAGGGAATCTGAATCAGCAGGGCCCAGCTTCTACATTAGGTCCAAGGCAGCAAGCATTCATCTTAAGATTTGTACATGGCCATACTGCCATTGATTGTGATAAAGGAATTATGAATGTTCTGCAGAATCCCGTCTTTTCAACACGAGGGTTCATGTGAAGAATGCTTAAAGATTCTGCATCTAAATAATTGAGCTGCAAACATAATGTAGTACTAGACAAACTCTCAGAGCTATCACCAAGGTTTGTATCTGTGCCATGAAGCTCATCATCTTCCAATAATGTGATAAAGTGCAACTAATACTCTACAAATGAATTTATAAGTAACTCTGTTGCTTTTTTAATAAAAATATTATTTCAAACACCCTTTGGATTGCACTAACATTTTCAGAGGGCAGCCTTTGAAGTATCTACAGAAACTGATTTGCAGCCATTAAACATATATTTAATTTGTGAAATATATTGTCTGCACTTAACACTGCTTGTGCAACTGGCTTGTAAAATGTATCATTTGCTCTCCTCATGCTTCTGTGACATCTTTGCAGTGTAGTGTTGCCGCTGAGTTTGTGTAAAAGAGGATTTAGTGGTACAGCTAACTCCTACTTGTGGCATACCTAGTGTCAAGAAAAAAGACGAAGAAAAGACGAAGAAAGCAAAAAGAATGAGTGTGGTCCCAAGCTGTGCCTGAGGTCTTGCTGAGGTCATTGAGAAATGTGGAGAATTTCTCTTCTCAGCATCTTGGAACAGCAGCAGATGATAGAAGCAAATGGGCTCAGGCTTGCTGATCCTGAGCCTTGCTTTGCTCCTGCAGCTCCAAGCCAAGTCTGTGGGAAATGCAGGTCTTCACAACCACTCCAAGCTTGGTCCTTGAGGAGGACTGCATTAGAGGGGAGTGCTTCATTCTGTGGTTTGGGACAATGTTAGATTATTTACTTTTTGCTGCTGGCTGGTTTTCAGACATGCTGTATGAAATCAGATACCTGGTAGGCTAATCAAAATTTATAACTGGCAAAGCAGAGGCTTTGAACTGGAATTACGTAAAATAAGCCAATATTCATTCAGGACTGAACAACAAATTTTATCTGTGGCTCTTAGTAAGGTGTATTAAGAGTCATTATAATTGCTCTTTCTCAAGAAAGAATGAGGCACATTTGTATATTACCATTCTGTACAAGACACATCCATGTCTCCAATGTTAGTACTCCCTAAAGAAAATATCCTGTGGCGTACTACACAATGAATACAGGCTTGAAGGTATATACAAATTAAGTAGTTACCAAAGTCAAAACCGGTTTCTGAACTCCCTTTAAGACCTACAGATTGCCAAGGTCTGTCATGCATCTTACTTTACTATTTTTTTCAGACCTAAACACTCAAATCACATAGCAGTAGGAAAGGACAGATATGACTGGTAAGTCACAGCTATAACATGACAGCCCAGTTTTGCCAAGCTTCTGCATCTTGACAGCATGCCTTTTGACACCCACCACTGAGTTAGATGAATATTTTCTAACAAAATCCTCTTCTATTAAAAACTGTTGGTTTACCAAGATCAAACCCTTCTGCAGAAATTGCTCAACTTAATTGCTCCTTTCTGCAACAAGAAATATGAAATGCCCCCAAAAAGAGACAAAATATTTCCCATTCGAATGTTATAGAGGTGATATTGCCGAGTGTAATATCTTAGAAATGTTATTCAGGGAGCAGGTAAAGTGTCTTTCTTACGTTTTATATTTCTGTATGTAACTATATTTTCCATGTTTTATTCATATTATAATATATACTAAATATCTATTATGCATAAATTGCAGAATTCAATCTGACATTGGGGTCTGAGAAAAAATATTTGGGGAGATATATTTGACAAAAAATAAGAAATCTGACATTTCAGACCAAAGTCTGAAGCACAAACATTTTTCTTCTTTTTTTTTTTTTTTTTTTTCCTAAATTTTTATTTGATTGTGTCTCTGAAGAACAGCTTTGATTTATAAGAACATTTGTAGGCAGATTTCAGTACAGAAAAGGATCTGGGGTTGAATCCTTTTAGTGACTGAATTCAATGATGGAACCAAGGTCAAGAGGGTGATGTTCAGAACAAGAGAGAAATTATTTCAAAGACAGGGTGAAGCTCTGTTTCCCCTGAAGACAATAGTTATCTCAATGAAGCAGAATTTCATCAAAAAATAACAACTCAAAAAGCGTAAGACACAGATTGCTTCAAAACCTGAAAACAGCCAAGAATTGCAGCAAGGTCTGATCCTCCATCAAGAAGTAATTTCTCTGTCAGAAATGTATCCTCTAAGAGATTGGGAAGTACATCTCCATGGTGTTTCCACCAACCATGAGCAGGCAGCAGTGTGGTCTCTGCTCCATGGTGAGCTGACTCCTGTACTCATTATTCCCACTCAATATGGGAACATTATTTTTTTCCAGCCTCTGTGAAGGACAGTGAAAATGGCTTTTCTTCACATTGTTCACTCATGCAGGGTTTGACATGAGCCTAGCTCATTATACTTTATTACTATTCAGCTCTTTTATTTATATCAGCAATAATAAGCTGAGATAATTTAATTGTGGCTGCTTAAAACTGCTCAGTGCTTCTGCACCATGCCTTCCCATTCTATAGTTTAAGCCCATCTCCCGGTATAAATCTTTTACTTTACTGATAGGTGCACCTATTCCCCTTCTTTTCAGATTGTCACCTGTGAATGGGGGGTAGGCAGAGCTTACAGTAACAAGAAGCATGTTGGCTCCCTCAAAGAGCCACTCAGAAGCCGTTTCAGAGTGTCAGAGCACATAGCTTGTCATCTCAGTTATTGCCCTGTTTCTACCTCTGCCTTTTGGGAGCTCCCCAGATGACTCCTGCTTGCTACACAGTAAGATACTTGCAGCAGTGAATTAAGAATTCCCTTTAATAAAGTGTTTTCAGTTTACTTTTAAGTTAGCCTCCTGAGCACTGAGAAAGGGAGTTGCGAACATCCGACTCCTGTGCTTCAGTCAATTGATCAGTACTGTTTTGCCCTGATCATGCAATTTTCTAATTGCTGCAGATTGTAATTAGAATTTGTTAGTGATCAACTACTCTGGGGCTGGCAACTGTACTGTGGTGGTGGCCAAACTGTCTTCCTTTATTAATGCGCATGGGGAAAGGCAGATAATATCAGCCAGCACCTCACAGGCTGTGGATTGTCAAAGTGCACAGTCACTTGTCATGATGCCCTTTTCTACCCAGTTCCCAACTCAGGGCAGCTACAATTAAATGAAAAGGAAAGGTTTCATAAAGCTGCTTGCTGTGTGAACCACCATGGCAGTCTCCTGCAGCCCTTGACTTGATAATCCACAAAGCACAAAAGATAGAATGGTTGCCTACCCTCAGTCAGTCACTGTGCCATGTTTTTCATTGTTTCTCGCTCCACAGTTTCTAGTGAACAGTGCTTCCCAGAAGGTAGAACAAATGTTATGTGTATAGAATCGTAGAATAGAATCATAGAATAGTTAGGATTGGAAAGAACCTCAAGATCATCTAGTTCCAACCCCCTGCCATGGTCAGGGACACTTCACACTAAACCATGGCACCCAAGGCTCTGCCTAACCTGGACTTGAACACTGCCAGTGATGGAGCATTTACAACTTCCCTGGGCAACACAATCCAGTGCCTCGCCACCCTTACAGGAAAGAATTTCTTCCTCACATCCAGTCTAAACTTTCCCTGTATAAGTTTGAACCTGTTACATCCTCAGGATGAAATGGAACAACTACAAAATTTTTCATGAGCTAACTTTTAAGTTGCAACTTAACAATTTCAAAATATTTTTTTTTAAATACTTTGCTTGGTTTTGACTTTTTTTTTTTTGAACAGAAATGACTATCAGAGGACAAAAATTAGTAGAATCATAAAAAATTACTTTTGTTTTCATTCTGACAATGTCAAAGATGTTTAATCAATCTCTAAATGACTTTCAAATTTCCTAAAAATGAGGACTTTTTCAAAAAGCCTGACCCATTTCCATGTAACTCATCAGATTTTTTCAGTTAAAAAAAAATTATATAAGAAATTCAGTCAGCATTGGAAAATGAAGCAGGCTATAAGAAAAATGAATCAGTGAGTATGAGATCTCAATTTAAGTATTAATATAAAATAAAGAAATAGACATTGGATTAGTTGAGGCCAGCTTCTTTTCAGTAAAGGTTTTGTGAATTAATTTTCTTTCAATGATTTCTTGCTTTAGAAATATTATACATGCAATAACTAAGGGAGCCAGAGGTGAACATTTGACTTTGAAGAAAAGAGTTGTTAAGCCAGGCGATACATTTTGATAATATGATCCCAACTCTGCGTAGTTGTGCTTTTTCAATCACATGGTAATGCTGCTTATATCAATGACACTGCTGTATCTGTATGGTCAGAGTGCCCATCAGATTAGCTCTGAGCATGCCAGAGGAGTCAAAACCTCCAAATTCTTCCCTGTGGGGCTTGGCATATTGAGGTGATATTAAAAATGCTCT
>JASSUY010003991.1:0-12755 GCA_032466535.1 Forpus xanthops | reverse complement strand
ATTACATAACAAGATAAATCTACCTTGAAAGGTGAGACTTTGGCAATTGTAAGACAATGCAACATTTGCGTTATTGATTCACTACATGTTGAGGTTTTATATAAACAAGCAGTAAAAACATAACTCAGTGTTCTTAAAGATGATTCAGGAAGTGCAAGCATTGGTCAAATATATGTAAGGATCAATGTAATGGTAGTTGAAATGAACCTTATTTTCCAGTCCTTTAAGTTATTTGAGCAAGTACACTTACTTTCTCAATTATGTGTTATGCAATAGCATTTGATTTATGAAAGATTTTACTGTTTTGATTATATTAGGCACACTGGGATTCTCTGTTGTGTAAACTGTCAAAAAGAGCTGGCATTGGATTAAAAAAAAAAGAACAAATTAAAATTATATAAAAGATTTTTTTTTTTTTTCATTTCTTCAGACTAAAACTGTAGGGAGTATTTAACATCAGGTTGCCACAGCTTTCTTGACCAATGCTTCCAACTGTTGCTTAAAAAAGGAGTGTGTGAACCACTTCAGTCTCAAAATACATTAATCACTAGCACAGGAAACTCTTTCTCTGTGATATTGCAAACAGAAATATGGCTCTATACCCAGAGGCATCGCTGTATTTTGAAAACAACAGGGTATTTGTGTATTCCCTTGGAGAAAAATGCAGTTGTGTATGAAATAGTTATGGCAATTACAATGCAGCTCTATTTCAGTGTTGAGTTTATTGGTAATGCTACTTGCCATATCATCTGGGGAAGTATGTATTATGCCTTTAATTTCATCACCATGGTGTATGCCACATACCATGGGGGAAAAAAAGAGCAAACTTTTTAGTTTAAGTAATTTCTATTCTGTTTTGTTTTTTACAAATGTTATTTAAAAATTGACGTACTCTTAGACACAGAATTATTGTGGTTTTGCAGTTTTATGATTTTGAGATTATAGGTGCCCACTATTCATTTGAAATGGTAGGTGAAATGATTCAAATGATACTACTTGCTTTTTTGAAGCTATGCTCACATTCTTTTTTGTGCATTATATTTATTTCAATCTGTTAATTTATTAACATTTCTGCCCAAGAGAGAGGCCGTCACTTGTGTTTCTATAGCATAAGTGCACTCTTCATCCTTTCTGTTATGTAAACTAAGTGTGTTTCTCTTACTTAATAGCAATTTCTAACCCTTTTCTTCTTGTCTGTGTTCCATTGCAGTATAATTACTATGTCCAGGCTGACTTCTGATATTATTACTCTTTATTTTAATATAGGTGGTCGGTTTAAGACCTCCATATATCCTTCTTTACATTCTAGTTCTGTGGTTTGCTTTGGGACTTTTTACTCCTCCCTGTTTTCACTTTCAGTGTTGTTCCTCAAGTCATACTTCTTATCTTCATTGTTTACATCATTGTTTTACAATAATGGATTGTTTTTATCCATCATTGCTTTCTCCTATGTAAAAATATAAAAGTGTTTTTCATTAAAAGAATCCTTTTCCTTGACCTTTTTTTTTTTTTTTGAAGGTGATTCTTTACTGCTATCTCAAATGCATTTGTCACACTGTAATGTTTTTATCAGAGAATGATGTCTGGAAAGAGCTGTTCAAAGTCATTTTTCAGATGATCTTTCTCCAGTCACTTTCATATTGTATTAGTCTTGTATTACTTTTCTTATTACTCTGTTTATTCTTACTTTTCACTATTATATTTTCTATAAATTTCTCTTGTTATTTCATATTTCTCTCATTCTTTGTTAAAACCTTGTCAGTAGTCATTGTTTTCTGATTTCTTCTCTTATGGTTTGTTGTTTTTTTGGGTTTTTTTAGTTAGAAAAAAAATTATAATTTTATTTTATGGTACTGGTTTTGGTGATCTGCATCAGCACGCATTCTGTTCAATTCACATTCAAGAATGCATCAGTCTTCTCTTATGGTGTCCATTCATACACTTCCAATTCTGAGCTGGGAAGCAAAATTAAGGTAAAGATCTGTTCAGTCTATGATTTTTTTTTTCTTTGCTCTCTGTTTCATAAGTGGAAGAAGATTTTCTATAGCTATTTAATGTATTTTTTATTCTATATACTGACCTAGACTACCTATATTCTTAGGCTATTTTTTCTTCTATGTTTTCCTAAAAATCCTGTGTTACTTTCACCAGTCTTCTTTTGAGTTAATTTTACATTATTTGCTATCATCAATGCTAATTCTGATTTTACTTTTTTCTATACTCTTATTGAGGGCCTTATTGCTAACTATGATTCTTCTCCTTGAAATCATCGAAGTACTTTCTGGAATCAGAGGCTATTTTGTCTTCTATCTGTTATATCCAGCAAAGTATGTGTTTCTTTTCAGCAGCTGCTTTTAATATACTCATGTAAGTGCTTTTTGAGTTACTATCTGTGGGAAGGCATCTCTCTTTTTATTTTTTTTCTTTTTTTTCTGGAAGAGTAAGTTTTGAGCTAAATATGCTTCTGTGTTTTGTCATTTTGTAATGTTTGTAATTTGTATTTTGTAATGTTCCTTCCATAAAATTAATAGGATCAGGAAATGATTGTAGATTTTTCACACCTCTCCTCTGAATCTCTAGTACTTTATGTATTGTGTAACACAGGCTGAGATTTGATAACATGTTTAAACCTAAATTCTAATTACTGGTTTTTTGCTCATGTGCTTGTTCCAACAGGAACTGGAATTTCAGTAAAGGCTCTGTAGTAGGTTGTTGCAGGGCTGCTTCTTTAGTACTTTTTTTTTTGTTTCTCTTTCTTTTTTTCAGCTGTGCTTTGTACATAATAATAATTCAAAGTCTTCAATATTTTTATTTTTGCTGCCACCCTTGGGATTATCAGTGTTGGTTGTAAATGCTATTTTACCATCTGTAAAATGTTTGTTTGCACAAATGCATAAATCACAATGAAATTATATTTTTGCCCAAAATGTATTTTGATTAAAAAAAAAAAAAATCAAACCCTACAGTTGACACTGTAGCTATTTAGGTGTTTTGGATTGGTGTGCTTTGGGGTTTTTTAATCATAGCTCTGACTCATCAGAAAAATACCATCTGGCTGGCTGTTCTTTGAAAACGTAGCTATGAGACTATTCATAGTGCTGTGAATATGTGAGAGACAGAGAAAGTGATCTGCTTTTTGGCCCGCCTCATTAAGCATTCCATTCCACCCATTCTTCTAAGTTGTCCCTTTAATCAACTCCAGCAAGCTGCTACTTATGGGAACAGAATCACAAAAATGTTGACAGTTTTTCTTCCAATGGCTTAATCAGGGTCATGTTCTTCCCAACTAGCTGATGTCAGAACAACCAGATGAGAAATTTAAGAAAGATCAGGCTCAGAGCTGGTTGCCCAGATGATTCTCAAACAGGACCATTCCTGAGGATTTTAAAGGAGCTTTGAAGATTTGCATCAGTCTGAGCAACACACAAGAGGGAAGTCATGTTTTCTTAAGAGTAGTTTATAAATATCCAAATAAGTTGTTGACAGTGATTCTACAACTTCTTAACAGTCTTCTATCATACATGATCTGGTTTACTGACCTGTGCAAGATAATGCAATTTAAAAAAAAAATATTCTGTGGCTAGTCGTAGTAAAAATTTAAATATTTAAGTATAAAAATTAAATACCCTGCTAAGAACTGTGACTTATTGAGAACTTCAGAAATCAGAATTGCTTAAAGCTTTGTGGATGAGAGCAAAAAGCAAAAGTTTCCTACGGTATCCTCTCCATATTCTCTCCAACAGGTTTGGATTGCTGCAATATTTTGACAGTACACTGCACTACATAGTGTTATACTGCTCAGGTATATTGCTTAAGTGAAAAAAAGAACAATTAAAATTATAAAGATATACTTGAAATAACTAACTAGAAACATATTGAAAACTTGCATGTTCCACTGAAATGTTCTGAATTTGATTTAATAGAATCTAGCAAAAGCTATATTATAAAAGGTTTCATAAACAGTTTTTTGAAATTTTTTTTAACAGCCTTTTTTTTTTTAACTGTTTTTTTTCTAAATGCCAGTAGCCTCAAATATTATCAGCAAAGAGCTTTATATTGAGACTTTTATTGAATGGAAGAAAGTCTCATAGATTATATTTCAGAGAAAAATTTTTTTTAAGCTTCATTTAATGTGTTTTACACAAATGTACATTTGAATGTTGTACCAAGTGGAAGTCAAATTTTTACTTCATTTTCATTGCTGAATATGAAGGAGCAGCTACTTTTTTTTTTTTCTTCTCACTGTATTTGGTCATTTGATTATTTTGTATGATCATTGTGGAATGGCTTAGTTGGCAGCTGTGAGGTATAAAATGGCAGGAATGAGGGTCAGTACTAAAACAAGCATCACGTTGTTCAGGTAGGTAAACACCATCAAGGGAGATGCCTGCTCAGAATTTTACGAGGTTGAGGTCTGGGCTGCGTTCCATACCTCCTTTTGACTATTGTGTTGCTTTAGTCAGATCATCTAATTTCTTCTATTTAAGGTATTTCCTCACTGGATAACTATGTTGGATTGTAAAGGGTTTCAGATTTTCACTGTATGTAATGCATTTGAAAGATGACTATTACTCTTTCTGCCCTCTGCTTGATTTGTCTATATTTTTTGCAGAGGGAAGATTTATCTATCCTTTTTTTCCCCACTGCCGTGTTTGCTGCAAGATATGACAACTAGTTTTGCAACTATCTCTTTTACATTCTTCAAGTGTTTTTATTTTAAAACCTGACTAAATGCAGTGGGTTTCATTCATTATTTATTTAGTCTGAAAGGCAGTCTGTAATTTGGGTAATTTCTTAAATACACGTCAACTCCCATCTAATTTAAAGGAAAGCTTCCTGTGGCTTAGTTTGGCATTTGGTAAATATATTAAAAAATATTAATAAAAAACTCATCAGATTTTTACATTTAAGAGGATATTAGCACGCAGAAAGCACACCTGAGATTTTGTGGCAGCTATCAGCAAAATTACTGTAACGCTTCCCTAGTAGAAACAATATGCAAGCAGCAGAGTTGAATGAGCTGGCTGGAGAAGATACTAAGTTAAGAAAATAATATTTTCATTTTGAGGCTTTTTCAATCTTCATCTTTTCTAAATGCATGTCATTAGTGTGCCTGAAGAATACGGGAAGAGAAGGCTCTGGGGAGACCTCATAGCAGCTTTTCCTGTAGGAGATCCTACAGGAAATCTGGAGATTGATTTTCTACAAGGGAATATAGTGAGAGGACAAGGGGAATAGCTTTAGGCTGACAGAGGGGAGATTTAGATCAGGCATTAGGAAAAAATTCTTCACTGTGAGGATGGTGAGACACTGGAATGGGTTGCCAAGTGAAGCCATGGCTGCCCCATCCCAAAGCCAGGTGGGACAGGGCTTTAAGCAACCTGGCCTAATGGGGGGTGCACCTGCCGATGTCAGGGGGGTAGAGATAGATGATATTTATGTTCATTTCCAACCCAAACCATTTTATGATTCTAAGCCAGAGCATATGTTGTTGCCAGCATTAAAAGGTATATACAAAAACCTGGTCACCATATTCCTTATAACACAAAGCTTAATTTTGTTTTGGGTTATAGTAGCTTAGGCCTTTATGTTAACTGTGTAGAAGATACAGTAAAGTAAAAAAATTTCATTTTCATTTTCTCAGCAGAAAATGGATGAATTTCATGATACAGAGCTGAAATTCTGGATGATACTGTTTGGGTGGAAAGGGGAAGGGACAGCTGCTAGTTACTAAATGCTTGGGAAGGGTGTGCAGCCTTAGGCTTCAAGAGCCACTTTATCCTGATTGTCTCCAGATAATGTGTCAGGTAACATATACCAGAAGTTTGTATAGATGTTATAGTTTCTTTACTTGCCTGGATTTTTTTTTCCCAGAGAATTATAGTTGACCTCCTAAGTTCTTCCTCTGAAGATCAGTCTGTATTGATTTGGCAGACTTCTTATACCAACAGAGTTCCGTAAGCTTCACAGTTGCAGTTACTGGATTACACCTTCCAAATGTTTCCATCGTTTTTTTTGGGGGGCTGGAGGTTGTTAAGTTTGGGTTTGGTTTGGTTTGTTGTTTGGATTTTTTTTTTTTTTAGTGTTGAGGGAATTTCAGAACATTAATTCTGAAATAGTTTCTTTTATTATGTTTCATTAGGAGTTGGACTGCAGATTTGGCATTTGAATTGCGCTTGAACTCTTTATTCTGCAGGATATTGAGCATGAGTTTAAACAATTTGTATGCATCATGCTCTTTGGTGATTTTGCCAGTTTAATTTGGAAACAAAGATGTGACTCCTAATTGACAGCATTTAGAAAAACCTTAATGATGATGGATGATAGTGTATATGCTAATGAAATAGAAAAGCAATGCAGTAAGAAATGAGCATAATCAGATATTAAGGGCAATAGTAGTACTAAAGTATACAGAAATATACTGTATATTAACCCACCTGGAACCTCAGTAACTATTCGTATTCCATCCTGCTTCCAGTTCTGGAAAAATGTATTTTTCATAAAAAATACTAGCTCTAGTCATTTTAGTATTAGGCATGGCCGGGCTAATGACGATATTTTCTACTGAACTTTCCATGACCAGACCAATGGCAGTAGTTCCTTGTGAACTTTCAATAAATAAAAAAACTAACTCTGAACAATTAAGTTCAGTTTACTTTTTTTATATATGTATATATATTTTTTTTTTTTTTGCCTCATAAAGCACTAGCTTAGAAAACTAGCCGATATGTATTTAGTGGTCCCTCAGTCCAATGATTGCTAAACTTTCGAAGTCATAATTCTGACTTGGATTCAACAGAATTCCTGATTAATGCAGATCAAATATTCACTTTTAACACAGGAAAAGAAGCTCCTCTTCTCTGGCTCATATTTCTAAAACTAAATACCAGTTTTTCTTACTTATTTCTGACCTTGTTCAAAATTTCACACTTGGTCTTCATCCTGCTCATCAAGACTATGTGTGGACGTATGGTGAGTGAGGTGATGCTGATTTTATCAAGCTGTCTTCGGGAAAACAATAGAGATATACATTATTTTGCATCTGGCATGTGAACTGAGGAGAAGAGGACCTGGGGATGGGGACAACTAAACTCAGTTTCTGAAGGTATGGTTGCTATCTCTCATTCTGACAAGTGCCTTACACTGCCCTTCTTTTTAACTTTTGTTCTTGTGGTGCTCAGAGTTCTTGACTACTTGAAGTTCTTGAGACTTGAAGCAACACACTATCTCTGAAGCTGTTTAAACTATTTAAACCTCCTATACACAACATACCCTCTTGCTGTCACAAGGGCAGGATAGATGAGCCATCAGATGTCCTGACTGAGCTGAGCCCTGGTTTCCTCCTTGATCTGCCTTGCAGAAAAGCCATGGATGCCAGCAGGGCACCACGGTTCTGGTGGACGCTCTTGGGATCTTAAGAGAATACAATTTGAAAGCCCAATTAATTAGTGTTAACACTTATTACCCAGAAAAAAAAAAAAAAAAGGAGGTCCTTGCAATAAGAAAGTGGAAAGAAATGGGTGAGCTAGAAAATACTGTGTAACTTCATTTATGACTCGTAGCCCTTTTGAAGTATACAGATTCATTTATGTAGTCAGCCCTTCTCCTCCCCCACATACATAGTATTGCCCCATACACAAAATAACATTAAAAAGTTAAATTATTTCTTCCATAGGCTGAATGAGAGAAGAAAAAGGTTCTCTGTGTTAAATATTGCCTAGGTGCCTTTGTAGATGCATAAGGGGCATGGAGGTATATTGGTTCACAGTTCTATCAGTGTCTCCATTGTGTAGTGTTTAAGGCATAAGGTGTTTTTTTTTAAATTGTCTATTTTCAGCAGTGAAAGTGTCTTCCTGTTCCAAACAGGAAAAAAAAAATCCATTCCTATTTCTATTTTAATTGATTTTTTTTTTTTTTTAACATCAATGTCAGTAGTTTTTATTTGAATGATGTTTTGTTTGTAAGAATGGGTTACATTTTTTTCAGTAGTTTGGTCTGGTCACACTTTCTCACAGTTGAATGTGGAGACTGAATGGAATCATCTTAAAAAATGTTCATACCTCTGTGGAAATGAGTTGAAAAATCAAAAAGGAAAATGAAAATTAAAAAAAAAAATCAGTATTCAACTGAGGAGAATAAAATTATTTTTATGATAAATTTTGGTGGTAAAATCCAAAATATGCTAAGGAAAAAAAATGAAGAATTCACAGTTTTTTTTTTCTAAATTACTTATTATTAATTTGGATCTTTCTAACAATTGTCTTATTCAGGAAATATTTTTGATAATAACACATCAGGTAAAGAAATTAGCATCACAGGTTTTGTTCATAATAGATTCGATAGTAACTAATATGTATATTTTTCTTAGTCTGGAGGAGAAAAATACTGTTTTAAAAAAATACATTTCACTTTGATTGACTGGAATAACTTAGCTACCTCAGGATAACTGAAAATCTGAAAGGAAGTTTATTCTGTGAAGGAGGCTTTAGGAACCAGCAAGAAGCTGAAGCATGGCTTTGATTTTCTCAAATAATCTGGAGGATGTTGCTGTGGACTACTCTGGTGAAAGAGTTGGGATGAAGCATTTGGCAGGAAAAAATAAAAATCCTGACAATAAAACCCCTTTAAATGTTATTCCTACAAGGAAAGAATTTTTTTATTTTGTATCTTGAACTTACATCTTTTGCAGAAAGTGTGTTTTGCAGTTTCTATCGTAAGTTACTGGCCAACATGCACTGAGTCAAAAGGTACAGCAGATATTTTCTGCTTCTTTCTGTCACTGTAACTGTCACTGACAAAGAAGTTCCGACTTCTGCAGAACTATAATGGCTTTAAAATATTTGTGTAGGAGTATGTCATAAATAGGATGTTTAAATAGCTTTTACAAATGTAACAGAACAAGGGTTTTTTTAAAAAGTTTTCTGAGTCTTACTGTTCTCTTGTTTTAGAAAGGCTCAATTATTAGGGAATGGGGGGGGAGGGAAGAGAGAAAATCAAAACTTCTAATTTCATTTGTATAAAAACATTTAGAAAACTTGTTTTGTTTTATCTTTCTCACAGCTGATGGTCATTGCCAGTCTCTGTGTTGAGAACTATTAGAAAAATGGGATTTTATTTCCAAATTTGAACTTTATTAATAATGTTTTGTTCTGCAGTTTCTAGTTGGAGGAGCCTTAAGAAACTCAATTACAATAGTCAGACAGAGAGAGTTTTGTTATAGTGTTTGCAACTGTGGATTTTAGAAGAAATTTTGCAGATATTTCTGGTTTAATGTGGAAAAAAAAAATCAGATTCTGTGTTTCCTATTACTAACAACAATCTATCCTGCATGAATGGTCTTATAATACGGAGCAGAATCTCAGTAAGTATAGCAACATAGTAGAAGTGTATGCACACTATTCTGATCAATGATGTCTTTACATTTTAGCCTACCTCTCTTTAAAAGTTATATTTGGCAATCATCTGGCTTCTGCAGCTTTGACAGATCTCCTTTTATTTTCCATCTGAAAACCACTGAAATTTTTTTTTCAAACTCAATAAAAAATTATATTTGAAAGGCTCTACAGTGCCAGCTTCTAGGACTTATTCAGTTCCTAGATTACCTTGTTCTGTAATACTCTAAATAATCTGGTAGCAAACTTGTGAAAATTTTCAGGATATGTTTGCTTTGCATTTGATGCCCTGGTTACAGTAATTCAGAGGTATGAAGTTCATTAGTGTCTTGTTTTTACATCTACATGACTTTTACTTTTTTTCTTGCTTTTAAAGAATCCAGCTGAATATTTTTCAATAAGAGACTTAACAATAACAGTGAAAAAAGATCATTATTTCCAGTATGTTTGGACCCTGCCCAGTTCAGTGGGTTTCCAGTCTGGAAGGAGTTCTCTAGGTGTTGCCAAAAGGATACAGTCACAGGTCTAGCTTCAGAGTACATAGGGATGTTTTGCAGAACTGCTGGATCTGGATGAATTTCAATTAGTGTGTGTGGTAATAAAAAGGGAGGAGGGCTGCATCCTTTAGCTTGTATATTTTAAAAAGTGCAGTGCCTCAGTAGGAGTAAGAAAACCCAAAGAGTAGCTATTTCAAAATTTCATTCTGGAAATTCTGGTTACCTGCAAAATTAACAAAATTCCTTTGTTCTATCAACACTCAGGCTACGAAATAGAGCTTTCAATTGTACTCTTTGTTGAGGGATTGCTAAAAGGAAGACCGGAAGGATGTTGGTAGAATTATAAGTCATGTGAAAGAAACCAAAGCACTTCTAAAAGTTCAAGAAGAAAGGTTTGTCAGGCAAGGGCAGAATCCAAGTTTAGATGTGACAGTAAGTCATAATAATAAAAGTTACAGCAACCGACAATCAAATCTAAAGGTTTTATCATGACATGTTGTATTATCAACGTTAAGCAGTCTATGAATTTTGGTTTTCCAGGATATAGAATCATGAAATATTTCCCATCCTAACTTATTTGCTTGACTGTTCAAATATGTGCATTATATTTACCTCAGCCATTCATATAATCAGTATGCAGTACTTATTCTTTCCTCTGTTACGCTTTAATCTCAAAAAGCTGTCCCCAGAAGTTAATATTTTGTGTTTCTTATTTACAGGAATGCTATTTTTAATTAATATTTTAAAATCTTCATTTTCTGATTTGTGATAAAACTAGTTTTATTTGTGGCTCCAGACTGATTCAGTGAACAAATCTTAAGGAATGCATTCATATACATATTATGCATAAATATATATGCATATAAGTGTTTACCAGCTTCTAGAATGAGGTTGGTTGTTAGGGTACCGATATTTAGGACAGGAAATAGAAAAGCAGCTTTTCATTTAAAAGGAAAAGGCTGACTCATGCTACAGCATGTGTTGATTCAACTTGGAGTTTGGATTGGAGTAACAAATTTGGCAGATTTAAAAGGGGAAGGGCATGAAAGGAGAGAATCTGCCTTTTAATTAAATCTGCTGTGTAGTTGGTTTAGACACACTGTAGATATACAGACATACACAAAGTAGAAATTGAATGTCATGGTGAATGATGGTTACTGCTGATACAGTGCTATCATACTTGATCCTTAATTTGTTTATAGAAGTTATGTGATTGCAATACCTTTTCACTTGTAGCTGATTTTTGCCACATGAGTATTCACTGAAGGAGGCTTGAAGGTGAGAAGGAATTCTTACATTGTAGATACATGTATGTCCTTATCCTCTTACTAAAAAGTAAAGAAGCTTACTAAAATTGCTTCGTTCAGAGAAAGATTTTCAAGAGATTCAGGTTCACAGTAATGAAATAAAAGAAGCAGCAAAGTAGGATTCTCTGAAGAGCAGTTAATAATATTGTGTGTACATCTGTGTGTGTATACATGTATATATCATTAATTAGAACATGTAACAATTTTTTATAACATGTCCAAGCCAACTCATGCATCTTAAACATTTTTTGATTCCTTGTTGCATACTTGCTTACTGTTGTAACGGATGTAATAAACCAAGTGTTCATTTTTTTCTCTTTAAATACCATTTGTAAGTGAATATATGACGCTTAGATACAAAATATGTAGCACTGAAATGGCAAACATTTGCTGGTGTGGAAGGAGCATAGCAGCGGTGTGTTATCAGAGCAAGAAGCTATGTTCGCTGAAGCTAGATCGTAGGCTTCAGCATTTTTAAGAGAAAAAGCAAAGTAGTTCTTTCTCTTTCAAACATGTACCCAGTGTATATCAGTGAGAAAGGATCATTAACACAGAAAATTCAACAGTTAGAATGTTGTTTGTGAAGGTAGATTTAAAATTCTTGCAGGCATCCCTGTTTCAGAGCTCCGCAGATCTGACTGTGAAACTGACCTTGCAACTCAGGCGAACAGGATACCAGGCAATTTCTGTGAAGCTCAAATTCCTCAGGGAACACAACAGTAGCAGTTCTTTTCCACAGCTTCTGTTGAACCATTCTGTAGAAATTCATGCAAAGTATAGATGTTTTTAGTGAATTAGATGAATGTACAGAACTGTGTGGAAACATTGCAGCTTACTATTAAATTGAATATGAATATTCTGTAAAGAAAAGCAGTTTGTAGGAGTTAAATGTGCATCTAAGAGAATAATCTGCCACATCTTTCCTCTGGGGGATGGTGCACAGGGCTGTGAGTGTGAAAAAACAGCACTGGTTATACATTGGCTTCTGACAAAAATAGCTGGTAGTCTGCTATACAGTACAAAAACTTTTGAAGTTTTTCTGTCCTTCTGAAGAACTGTGTTCGGCTTCTGCCACTTTTCCAGAAAAGGAAGTGCCCACCAGTGCCCCCCGTTGTACTTAATGCCTTGTGAGTTGCTCCCTACGAGCTGCAGGCCTCCACACCTCCAAAGTGTGAGGGCGTTAATGGAAACTCTCTGCTACACCAAGTGAGCCTTGTAGTCCTGGTAGCAGCTTTCTCTGCCTCTAGTTTCAAGAAGTGGAACCAAAGTAAGCATGAAACCACCTCCTTCAGATAAGTGGTAGCATTTCTTCTATGTATCAGCTGTATCCTTTTTTTAAAAAAAAATTAGATAAGACCCACTTCAGCAACCCCTCTGCACCTCAAAGATGACAGAAAAAATCTGTCTGTCCCATGAACCATAGAGAAATAGCTGCCACAGGATTATTTTATCCAGGCCATCCTTGAAATGCTGAAATGTTTGTGTCCATGTTCATAGCACATTGGCTGAGAAAAAATAGGAAATTCCTGCTATTTTCTGTGTAAAGGAGTGTGTTGTGA
>JASSUY010003988.1:0-59011 GCA_032466535.1 Forpus xanthops | reverse complement strand
CTCCGCCGCCAGCGCCTCGCACCGGCTCAGGAGCCGCATCAGGTTCAGCTCCAACCGCGACGCCGCCATCGCGAACGGCCGCAATCGGAAGCGGCGTCAGCGCCACTTCCAGGCGGTGGGCGCCATTTTGAGGCGGGGCAGGGGCAGCGCTGGGCGGACGCTCCCGAACCTCAGGGAAGAGCTTCTGCCCCAGAGCTCATCTGTGTCCCCTCTGGCAGTTAAAGCCATTCCCCTTTCCTGTCCCTCCATCCCTTGGCCAAAGCCCTCTCCAGGGCTCCTGCAGCCCCTTCAGGCCCTGGAGCTGCTCTGAGGTCTCCCTTCAGTACCCTTCTCTTCTCCATTCTGCCCCAGCCCAGCTCTCAGCCTGGCTCCAGAGCAGATCTGCTCCAGCCCTCGCATCTCCATGGCCCTCTGGTGCTGTTGCCCCAGAACTGGATCAGGACTGCAGGGGATCTCCCTAGAGCGAAGCAGAGGGGGAGAATCCCCTCTCTCAACCTCCCAATTGCCAGTGCTGGTTTCTGGGCTCAGGCACACACTGCTGGCTTACTCCAACATGGAGCAGGGTAGACAGAGCAGGGATCTCACACCAGTGCCATGGAGGGCTGGTGGAGCCAAAACACATTGTACAATGCACAAATGTGAAGTGCAGGGAGGAGGAGGCAGCTCCAGCCAGGAGGGCATCTGCTCCATGAGCACCCAATGCTCTGAGGTGACACCAGGGGCTTGCTGTTGGTGCTTCCTCACTGCAGTGCTTTATGAGGTGTGGACCACTGCACTTCAAAGCTTCCTTCAGAAGAGATGGTTCATCAGATGAGACAGGCATTGATAACCTAACAACGTGTATTTTTTAAAAGTGCAACGTACTGATGAACGTTTCTATACATTTTGGTCTCAGTTAAGACCATTACAACATTAACGGTTCTGAAAGCCACACAGAAAGTTGACATAAAAACATACAAAATTAAGGCAACACACACTGACCCAAACTCACTGTTGGTCCCATTGGAGTCCATTGTAAGGCAAATGGAAACAGGCACGGCAGCAGAATCAGGGGACTTCTGCTGTACACTCAACCCATGTATTTTACTCACTGTTTTATGTTCTACTTTCATTGCAGGGTTTTAAATTAAAAGTGAGGAGTATTCTTTTGAAACAACCTTGCTTAACCCCTAACAGTACTGTCTATTTCCAGGCCACCCTCCCAGCAGCCATGTAAAACACGAATAAGGTCACAGCCTTCAAAGGTTAAAACCAAGGCTGCAGTCAACTTCAAAGCAGTCTAGACAGCATCTTTCACTCCTCTATACAGGGAGTGTGAGTGTATGGGTCCGAAAACCTCCGTTTGACTTTTGCTGTTGGCTCGTATTCATCCAAGAGTTCCTGTGCAATGTACACCGAGTGGATGTGATCAGTTCGCCTCGCTGGCTGCTCCCTTCGTCTCACCATTAGCTGAGACTCCTTGTTAGCTGAAATCCTGCCCTGGGATTCCGTGCACTTGAAAAGGCCGGGAGGAAGTTTTATATTTGCTGTTGGTATCACTGGAGTTCGACGGGGCACTTTAAGCCTGGACAGTGTTAAAGATGATCTGTGTCTTGAAGCCAGGGATGCAGAGGAAGAATTCAAAGAGGTTTGCAAAAGAGAAGGCACTTTGCAAATGTCTTTGGCAGGCTTACTGGAGCTCTGAGTATGGCAGCGTAATCCAGGAACTGCTTTAAAGAAACAAAATCCTTAGATGCTGAAAGCATGTAACGGTGCAAGCAATTGTGACCAGAAGGCATCTGGTCACCTGGCTTAATGTGGTGAAAGATGGAGAATAAAAAAAGCCACACACTACCTTAATACTGACCTTCGGTATCCATCCGTCCTGCTCGATCTTCAAGCAGGCTCTCAGTGCTCGCTGAGGTTTCAGAGTCAACATTCTCCTCATCAGAGCCTCGCTGATCGAGCTCAGGTAACCGGTAAGTTATATCCTCCCTGCATCAAAACAGAGACTGTAGCACTCTAAGGACAGCACCTCTGATAGCAGCAACTTTGTGCAGCTCATGCTCAGAGGTAAACCTTCCTGCATGCAGGCATTAAATATTAATTCTCATGGGTTTTCCTCTCAGCTACCTCTTTGCACTTTCCTCTTTCCCTTCACTGAACAAAATTAACCGGATCCTTATGGACAGAAGGTACACTGCTTTACTACCTGCATTACCTCCAAGCGCACAGGGCAGGCTCTTTGGCGATAAAGGGTCACTTACTTTTCTTCTTTTATTGACTGTATGCGATCAATGAGAATCTCCTTTTCTCGGTTGTCTGCTTCAGAAACGTCCTCCTCTTCATGCAAAGAGTCCAGTTCTGAGTTGCCACTGTCAGTGGCTTTGACCTGTGAGCTTTTACTCTGCAAGATAATTTACACGTAACACTTCTCATAAGTCATACAAAGCTATACAAGTCTTGACTGTCTACTAGTTACAAGGTGGAAGACAAATGAGTAGGCCAAATGAAAGGCTGATGGAACTGATGGAGAGCTGTTAGTTACCCATACAAATGCCTCAAAAAGCAATAGTCATTTTTCTATTCACCTGATTCCTGGGTTTTGTTCTCTTTAAGCATACCGATTTTATTTGCCAGCCTCAGATTAGTTTTAGTAGTCACTTACAAGTACATTGAATACATGTTATACATTCAGAATGTCTGTAAAATACCAGTCATGACAATAGGTCACCAGCCCTGCATGCAGGCTGGGGAGAAAGTGGCACCAATACATGCGGTCTTGATTGTTCAAGAGTATTTAAACCCAAGTGACAATATATGTAGTAAGTATTTTAGTCATGCAATAGTACCATAAGGAAAAAAACACCCCAACACATGCATTCTTAACACAGGCAGCGTACATACCAGCATCCCCTCATAAGGGGAAGAAAACCCAAGTTTTACAGGCCAGAGCTAGGGAGAGATCAAGATCAGATTCACTATATGAAGCTTCTGATTAGAGTTTGGTTTATATCAATACACCAAAACCAAAAGAACACACATGTCTGCCCTATTAGAACACAGCATATTTTTGTCCAATACCCACCTCTGGAGTGAAGGATCTGCTTTGCCATGTAAGAAGCTCAGCAATCTTAGTTCTACTGATAGAATTATATGGAATACATTTTGACCACTACAAGAGCGGATTCCCACCCCTGCACCCATCATTTATCAGAGAGACTACAATGCAGCTGTAGATTTAGCTCCTACCTACAGCTTTGGATAAGTTAAAATCCATTTTTTTCTTGCAGTTGATCTTGGACTTACTGAATGGGATGGACAGAATAAATAAGAAACATATCCATTCCCAAGAAACTGGCGAGATGCTCTCTGCTGGGTGGTGTGGCTTGGTGGTTTGTTTCAATGCTTACCATGTTCTGTCGAAGCAAGGAGAGGCGTCGAAAAGCAATGCTCTCAGCTGCTTCCAGCTGACTGATTTCGTCCATTTTTATCTTGTACTTCCTTATCTGCTCCTTTATGAGCATCTCTACACACCTGGAGAAAAGGGCAAGAGTTTATTGAGCAGCCACTTTCTTTAAATGCTCTGGAGACAGTGACAGTGGGAAGAGATACCTCTCCTGGCTTGGGGATGTTTGCCACACACACACATGGATGACATGCAGTCAAAGCGTCCCCCAATGGCATGGGAACAGGCTGAAGAGACCAACACAGCAAGCAAACCAGGACAGACTGTTGAAGACACTGGCACATGTTCTTCCTGGGATAACCAGAGCCTCTCATGCTGACTGTACACAACAGTGGTAAGTAAACAGATATTACCATGGCTGCTAACTGCTTCTTCTACCCATCTTCCCTGTGCTGCCACAGACTGGTAGATACAGAATGACCCTGCAACTGCCCTTTTCCACCTCTGTGGCTGCATGGGTCAGTAAGAAGTTACAAAAACCTGCAGTTTTTCAAACTCTGTTTTCATTGGAGACAGGCACAAGGCCAGCCAAGCAATGAGGATGCCAAGGGGCATCCAGAGAGCCAGAGCTGCTGGAGAATGAGAGGAGATCAAAGAGGCTCAAGGACTGAATCTTCTTCAACTCAAGGAACATGACAGACGAAATAATCAGGAGTCTCTAAATACGTAGGAGATAGTTTAATTCTATATCCTACTGTTTATGATGGCTTGTATCTCAGCAAAATACATATGATTAGCATACAATCCCCACAAAAGATTATCCTGTGTAAAATACAAACCTGCTATTTAAGGCTTAAGTCATCCTACTTTATGCTTTGTAAGCTTGAGAGAAGTGGAAAGACTTGGAGAAGGGCATATAAACGGACAGCACTATCAGAACCAGAATTTAGCAACTCTTAACCCCAAGTTTCCCAGTTTGATACGAATAAGCTCATAACAAATACAAACGGCCTTCCATCATATTTCAAGGTACTACTTTGCATCAGACTGCTAAAACTTACATGGTTGTCTTTGAAACATCTTTCATGCTGGTTAAAGGGTCAGAGGTATCAGGACAACGCAAAAGGCACGGAGCAAAAACAATAGCCAAGGCGTTGGGTGACATCCGGTTGACATCTTCTATCAAAGCCACTCTGAAATTCAATGTTCAGGGGAAAACCAAACCAAAACAGATCTTAAGCAAACCTTGCCAGAAGATGAGGAATCTGATCAAAATCTGACAGTTCCCAAACAGCATGTATGGAAATCTGTGGGGCACTCAGTATGCAGAGCAGCCCAAAGAAGTTTTAACATTAATTCACACCTAGGTATTCAAAGTTTCGTACATCAGAGAAAGCAACAGGAGCCATCCAAGCTAAGCTAATCTGGAAACCTCTTAACACACGTTTGGTGATTTAATGCCTCCTCCTTAAAAACATCTTTTTAATCTGTTCAGAGGAGCACCTGGAAAATTCTCAAGTTCCTTGGACAAAAGCAGTCCCTTTACCAGCACCACTGATCCCTGCTCCTAAAACTAGTGTTTTGTGCAAGCATCTATAATCCTTACGCAGTCCCTATCATGTACACTGACATCCTTGGTTCACTGTGTACTCATCCATATATATCCTGGTGCTCAGGAAAGACTCATTTAGGCTTTCAGATCTACCTTGTCTTCAAAGTTGTTCTTACCTAACTTGATACAAATACATCAGATGGTACAAGTAAGCACAACTATCAACTTCAACTCCTTAATTTCTAGACCAGCAGCACAATCACTACACTGACAATTTGGGGTTTAAGATTCCAGAAATCTTCCAAGAGGGACTCAAAAACAACTCATTGAGTTTCCCTCCAAATGAAGTGATTAAATTCATTACTTGACCAGATGGAAGATGAGTCGCTCCAAGGTATTATGATTTGCTTGTGGAAGCTGCTCAAGGACACTGTAAATGGCACTGAGTTGCTCCTGCTTTTCTGGTAGTTCTGCACAAAGGGAGAAAGCACAAGATAATAATTGCTGTGCACCGCTAGTGAGAGGCACTTACTGACATTGTCTCAAACAAGAGAGGTTAAATTCTTAGAGGTCACACTGCCATGTCATTATTATAACTGGATATTAAAGTAACCCTCATGGCACTGCAATTTTCCTGCTTTTTCAGGGCTCCTGCAGTGAGCAATCGTAAAGTGACACATCAATACCTCCAATAATATTTAGAATGCCTTAATGAGGAGAAATTCTCTGAAAAGTGTTCTAAGTAAGATGTCTAAAATCATTGCTGCAAGTACACCGTAAGGAAACTCTTTCACCAGCATGAGCACCTTAGAAGTTTATGTCCCAAGGGCATGATAAAGAAAAACACTGCTTTGAACAGCTCTGAGACCTACCTACAGCTCGGAGAAAGTCATTGTACTGGGCAGATGTCATCAGTGGATCTGGTAACTCCCGGAGCCATTGCTTAAGGACGCCTGTGATGGTGTGAATAGGGTAATTCTCCAGTTTCACTGTGTTTGGATCTGAAAAGAACAGGTTTTACTTAGAGCAGTTCATGCCTCTGATGTACAGAATGGGAACCCCAAAGGAGTAAGATTAGAAATAGTCAGATCTCCTGGTCAAAGCATCCAAGTGGCAATTGGGAAGGAAAAAAAATAGTCTGGTCTTAGTGGTTTGTACGTATTAAGCAGCTTTTTCCATCTAAATTGCAGGGAAAACTGCAAGGAAGTCAGAAGGGCAGATAACATTGCCTGACCTGCTTGCAGCAGCTGTTTCAGTTCCTTCATTCTATTTGCTGATCCTGATTTCCTGTAAATGCCTTCTGTGTAGAGGCCGTGCATCTCCACGTACTCCAGCAACTTCTCCATGACAATGGGGACTGAATTTCTGTCACTGGTCAGGGAACTCACACACACTCCAAAATGACGTGGTTCTGTGTCCTGTTCGTTCTGGAATCGATACAGGTCAAGCACTGTAAATACTTATTCCCAAGCTAGAAAATTCCATTGCTTCATGCTATAATTAGCTTATGCTTCCAGAAACAAAAGCTGAGTGTTTTATCCTAGCTGGCTACAAGCCTTTGATCACAAGGCAGATTTCCTGAGCTGCAGCAATGAAGACACACTGGAGTACACACAGAAGGAACAGTTTTGTCCAACACAGCACACACATTCTAAGCAGAAGTTCCCAAATTAGCTCAAGTATCACCTTTTAGAAAGACCGTTCTGTTTCTGCAGCGGCAGGGACTGCCTCTACGTGCAGACAAGAGAACAGAATGTTTAAACAGTTTTTAGCCAGTGCCTAGGCATTCGCTGTTCATTTGCTGAGGAAACAAAGGCAGCATTTTGCATGCATCACTTAAGGTATCACAGTTCCACATCCCAGATCTACAGGTCTTACCTTTTTTCCACAGGATGTACAGCTGCTCTGGATTTTGGACATGCATTTCTTGTGACAAGTCAACTTGCAAGCTAGAGGAAGAAGCAATTGTTACCAAACTTCCAAATCACATTAGAGTATCTTGTCTTACTCACTTACTATATACACTGCATCTACTGCTCACTCATCTCTACCAGGCAGTTATAAACAATCTGCACACACTGGCAACTAAGTGGCACAAATGAGGTGTTTTAACTTACCACTGCAGAGACAGGCCTTTTCCATGGGCCAGATGTAGGATGAGCAGTGCTCACACGATTGCCTTATGTTCACTTGGTAGTTTGTGAATACGTGGCCACAGTGTTCCACAACCTGGTGGGAGACAGGAAGGAACTCATGGACTTCTTTGCCTTTTGAAATTATTATTCTTACTAATTTTAATCTATCCTACCTTACATTTTTTACCTTTATTTTATAATTATAGCTGAAGGCTTTGACTTGAAAACTACGTTTCACCCTACCTTATGGCAGTTGGGTTTGTTGGATTATTTTGTGATTGATTTCCTGCCTTGGTTAAGTGTAATACCTTCATCAGTGCAATACCATAGTATCAGCTATAGTTTGTTATTAATATTTCACAGTGTTTTCCTTTAAACAGTTCAGAGACTGAGAAAGCCATTATGTTCACTGAGATGCTATGGACAAGGAAAGAAATGCTTAAGTAGCACCTGTTATTGCTTAAGATTGCTGATTTATGGAAACCAGTTTTGTATTATGTCTCATCTATATAAAAAGGGGTAAGTTATTCAGCATGCAAAACAAACAGAACTTCAATACAACACCAAGCTCTTCCAAGAGTGCTTTCCTCTGTTCTGTGTGCAGCTGAGGCTTTAGATTAGTACAAAAAGAAAGTACTCACTGCACGATCTTGTTTTCGTTTCTTCTTCTGGGCCTTGGTTTGCTGCAGTGGAACACAGAGCTGGCGTTAGCCTCTGAAATTCATACATTCCATTCCTACTTTTTCCTATTCAGGTTCTCAGATGCTACACTTCACCTCCAGATATTTGAGACACTATACATACATATATGTATATAAGTATATGCTTATACACTGCAGCTTGGTAGGAGGGCTGTCTGAGCCCAGTGTCAGCTAAATAAAAATCACCTGAGCTCGCTGCATGATGACAAAGCAATTCCATCTCTAAAACCTTCACAGAACTCCTAAGTTTTCAAAGAAAATACACAAACATTTTAAGATTCCAGAAATATTAAGCTAAGTTAAGTAATGAACAATTCCAAAAGGTGTATCAGTATTCAAAATGTGTTATACTCATGATTCGCATATGGAAGGTGTTTCCCAATTAATGAAGAATGTGATGGAAAAGTTTTCTTTGGTAACACTGGTTTCTCATCCTAGGAAAGTAACATGGTTTAATCATCCCATAAGCCAATAACAGAGTAAGTTTTATACCTTGGGCTGCTCAGATTCTTCTTTTTTGTTATATCCTCTGATGAATTCATCCAGAAGGGATTGGAAAAGATTCAAAACTAGCTTGACTTCTTTCTCTTCCCTTTTTTTGGCCAGATTTGTAACTAGAAGCTGGTAATTTTCCATTAGATCTTTGTAGCCAACATGGATTTGCCCATTCTAGAGAAGGAAAAAGATGTTATTTGGAAGACAGTCTTCTTTTTGGATACCACTGAGGAGGTTTCATAACTTAGTGTCTATGCTCATAATGAAAAGATAACAAACAGCTCATGACAGAAACGAGTCAGCACACTTCCCTACCACACTGCAGCAAGACATTTGGCCGAGACAAGGCAGTGCTGGAAGAATACTGGAAAAGCTGTTGGCACCTCTCCTTGGTGTTCAAACACAGCAATATTAAGAGGCTGAAGACAGTAAAATCCATCCATGTCTAAAAATAAGTTACAGCTGAGTGAATGCGAAAAGGGAAATAAAACAGTCTAAAGATTACAGCAGAACTGTGAAATGTGCAAGTCTAACATTCAGCTTTGAATTCCATGCCAAGAATTGCTGAGTTGCTTTGTTACAGAGCTGTAGATCAAGCATTTCAACTGCACACAACTCATGCGTTTCCTACCAACTTTTCACTTTATTGGGGCTTGCTACTTACAGGAGCAGAATACATGGTCTTGATGTTTCCTCTAAACTTCTCTGTGGCTTCAAAAAACAAGCATTCAACACCGGACTTCCGGGAGCGCAAGTCATTGATCTGGAAGGCAAACACACCTGCATCAAATTTCATTAAAACAGGAACAACCAACCACTGTTGAGCTTCAGTTGCTGGGCTTAGTCATGTATGGCCATTCCTGTTACTTACAGCAACATTTCTTAATGCACTGTGATATGATACAAAATAGGAGAGTCAGGTATCCAGGCTCTAGAGAGCTTCATTTCCTTACAGCTTGTGCCTTTTTTAATTCAAGTTTTGCTGCCCACTTGTTTGCAAGAAAGCTAAGGAGTAACATGAATGCCATGAGTATCTAATGTAATATTAAGAGATCTGAAGGAATAGGAAGGGCCTTAACATAGATCCACTTCAGTCAAGCTATAAAAACAATTCCCCTTTGCTTTAAATCGTAACATACACACAGAGAACAGAGACTTGAATTTTTACCTTATTTAGGAGGAACTCGTCAAGATGTTTCAGTTCATTGGCGTTTGCAATCTCACGGACCATGGAAGCTCGCCAGTTCTGAGATACACTGGAGATCTTGCTGATCTTTATAGTACGGTTCTTCTTTGTCTTACTGCTCTCTTTCAAATGGCGCTCCCCTGCCTGCAGGCGACTGGGCTGTCCTGAAGAAGCTGGGAAAGACATTGGTTTGTACATTAAAGCCAGATGATTGAACTCTGCAGCATTTGCTTCCTCAGTAGCCACGCAAAACATCACAGGAAAGTTTCTACTAGTAAGCTGAGGACTAAGTCACACAAACTCACCGTCTGAAACTTTCTGTGTCCCTCCTGTTTCTGGAAAGAGGACACAAGATACAAGGGAGAGGCCTTCTTCATCAATCACATCAGGACTCTCCTTCAGAATTTTCTTGTCTGGCTTTTTGCCCAAAAGTCTACGCAAAGGACTTTTAAAAGCAGACCTGAACACAGAAGCAGATACGAGTTTGTCACATTAGTAATAGAAGCTGGCTCTACTACAAGAAAAAGTTATTTTAACAGCAACCCATAAGATCAACCTTTATCATGATTATTACTCTAAGGTCCAACCTAGAGAAAACTGAGCAGCACACATAAAATGAAAAGACAGTCTGAAAGAGCATGTGGATATTCTGATATCTACTACATTAGAGCACTATCTTCAGCATACAACAAGGCAACACAGCACAGATCTAGGACATCGTTTCCGGCACACAAAGCTCCCAAGTTGCAGAATGCCAGACATGGGAGCAGGCCAGGGAAACAGCATTACATGCTTGCTGAGTTCCTCAGCTTCTCTCTTAGGTGTCTGATTTCTCAACCTGGATGACAGCACACTAACAAACCTTTGATCTGAGCTGGATGGTGGTCCTAAGGTTAACAAGAAACAGTTCAGAAGACAAGCACCCGCCAGAGGAAAAACCTGCTCTTTACAGTTTCTTAAAGGCAGATCACTCACACACAGAATACATACTTGGCATCTATTTGCTGACTTGCTGGCTGCATGGAACTGGCTGTGTCTGAGGTAGGCAAGAGGTCACTGGGTCTCTTTTGCACAGGATATCTCTTGCTCCCTTTTTCTTCTTCTACTGCATCTGGTGATTGCTACAGTAGAGAGGAAGAGTCAAAAAAACTACATATTGAGTGAGAGTCTTTAAATGGTTTTAAGAAACAGATTAGTGGAAAAAAGTTTGCTTCATCAAGACAAAACCCTTTATCCAACTGGTATTTGCTTATTAATGTAAGAAACAAGTATATATAATGCTTTGATCAATGGTCCATTTACTATAAATTATGTTTTCAAATTGCTGTATAGTATTTGCTAATGAATTATTTTCCTATGGGTATCAAGTCAAAAAAGAATATGACTTGTCAGGGACACAGGCATCAGCAGAGCCAGGAATTCACCCATCTTTAATACCTGCAAACAATAATAGTTAAGTATAAATATGCACAACAGCATCAGTACCTGACTCATGGCAACACACTGGGCCAGTATTGAAAGATCACTTAATGAAGATGAATTCCCCTTCTTTCTGCAATGGTAGAAGAATTCTGTTTCAGAATACATGTTTTATAGAAAACTGTAGCCTCTTCATATTTATCACCTTTAAATAACCCACATCTCAAGGTTACATCTAAGAGATAATCCTGATCAACTCTTCAACTCAGTTTTAAATGCCAAACGTCCTGGAGAAATACAGCAAATAATGGGTACGCCAGATTTCCTGCCACAGAGGGACGATGCTTGCAAACTGCAAGTCACTACCACTTTGTTTGCAATGCACAAAGTGCATATGGAAATAAACTCCAGACACTACTTTAAAGCCCCAACTCTCCATTTGAATTCAGCAAGACAGGCTTTGCATCTTGTGTTAGCTTCTGAAAACACTCTACCCATACAAATTGAACTGCAAGACTGACGACTGGAAGCCAAGAGAAAGCAGCAGTTGCTCATAGCTGTATTTTCTCCCACCACATGGCCAGACAGACAGGCTGTCAGGAGCCCTCCATTTATCTGTTAACATTAAAGATTATCTGTTTTCTGACAAAGTCAATTAGGAAGCTGTCCTTACTCTAACTGATCCTGAGGAGACTTATCCACATGCGTCCTTTCATCCAAAGACTGACTTAGCATATCATTATGACCAGCATCTGACTGTCTCTTTCCTTTCCACTTCTCTCTCTTGTACTTTAGCTTCCCTGGGTCATCCACGTATCTCTGGATTGGGGAAGAAGTAGGACTATCCAGATCTTTGGCTGCCTTTTGAACAAGCCGTTTGTTTTTATCTGCCCAGCATTCAGATGGAGTTTGAAAGCTCCCAGTAGCAGATAGGGTGTTACGAAGATTCAGTGCAAGATTTGTTGGTCTTTCAGGGCAGTTAAAGCTTTGGCTACCTTTTATCTGGTAATTTTGATTCCCTTGTGTTTTCATTCTATCAACTGTCTTATCTACTTCTGATACAGGTGGTTGCTCAGGGGTAGGACTACTTTCTTTTATCTTGCTTGACAGTGCCATGTCTGAAGTAACTTTTTCTTCAATTGGACTTCTCTCCCCCTCCCTGCCTCCTTGAAGAACAGGATCTGCAGTGGATTTCTCTTGCATTGGAACAGTTTGCAAGGCCTCTTCAGAAGAGGTCTGCTCCTCATGGCACAGTGAAGATGGTCCTTCGAGGGAAAGCAGGACATGCTTATTCTGTAACTCATTATGTTCCAGCCCCCTCTGCCGGCGACATTCCCGTTTCTCCCGGCTGTTTGTTACTTTCTCAGAGGCCTCTGTCATGTTCTTCTGGGGCACTGTGGCTTTTTCAGATGAGGTTTCAGATTGCTCATTTGGTGTTTGATCTCCATCCCCAACAGCTTTATCCAGCTCTGACTTGTGGGTCTCAGGCAACTCATCTGTTGCTGGTTCACTGTGCTCATCCTTGCTCAGCTCATTGACTTGACCTTCCTGTATTTCTCCCTGCTTTTCTTCAGCTTTCTGCTTTTCTAGAGCCATTTTCTGAAATCTGTAAGAATTTGCAAGATGAAAACACAAATATTTAATGCCCAGAGGTTAAAAAAAGTACCCAACTGTTTAAATGCAGCCTCAAATAGCAACACTGACACGAAGAACAAATGCACTTAAAAGTCTCAGTACGACTGCATGGAGGTCTGCTTGTTAGGACTGGCATGAATCAGTGCAGCTGCGCTGACCAATGCTTGAGCCTGAACCACTGAACCAGTTTCTACGCAGTATCAGCCATTTGATACTGACTGCAGCATCACAGGGTAATAACTATTTGTTTACTAAGTCAATATATCACACAGAAAGTAAGCTTAGCAGGTGAAGCCAAGTCACACAGCAGTTAAAGGCATGTTTTCATGTCAGACTGCTCCTTTTCCTTTACCTCTTACGCTGTAGGTGCCCTCTGACCATGGCTTGCAGGAGACAAATCCTCCTCTTCTGCTGAAGGTAGCATTTTCGCTCCCTGTATCTTCGCCACACTGACTGAATATAAATGGCAGCATTGTTCCTCTGCAGTGCCGTCCTAACACATCGGGAACGCCAGCAAGCCTAAGAAAAGAGACTTCTAAAGTAAGGGAGAGGTACTCAAAGGGTGACTGTTATTTGAGTGTGGTGGTTGGCTTCTTAGGGAAAGGTGATGCACAGTTCTCAAAGATACCTGTAAAACAATGGCTGCCTGCCGTGTTCGGAGAAAGCGTCTCCTTTCTAAAACCATCCTGAGCCAGCTCTGAAGGAGAATGATTTTCCTGATCACTTCCTTGTGTAGTGTATCCTGTAGTCTCTGCCGTTCAGCCTCTTTCATGAAAACCTGCTCAGTTAAAGTTCAACAGTAAACAACAAGAGCCCTGCAGCACCCGCTGGAAGTTACTCTGCATGCTAAATAATGGCTAATGAGTATGCTACTGAACCAAATTTTATCTGCTGACAGAACACCCCAGAAGTCCTTTTGTTTTGCCAAGTCTCAGTGTTTAGATTCTTAAAGATACACCTGTACTTGCAGCCTTCAAATCCCAGAACTCTTGTAAATTAAATGCCAATAGCAGCAATTTTCCTGAAGTAATACCCATGTAATACAGGACTGTACTGTATTGCAAGATGACAGATTAGCATCAAAAACAAGGAGGCAACTCCTAACGTCTGCAAGAGTTAATTTACAGTTAAAGACCTAATTTAAATGCAAAATGCAAAGAGCAATACTCATAAATGAACTGCACTAAACTTTGCCTTATACATCAGTATTTCTTACTGGCTTACAGGAACTTTCACAGACCTTAGTCTTCCCTATTTGATAGTAGTTTTCATCCAGTTTTAGTTTATTCAAATAAACACCAATGTCTTCCTTAGAGGCTTTGGCATTTTTGGGCAGTAACACCTGAAACTGGTCTATGAACTCCTGTGAAAAGCAGAGACACAAAGAGATCAAAGTTAGAATGCAATGCACAAGTTTTAGCTTTATTTTAGAAGTCTAGATGACATCTGAGGTGTCTAGGTTTGAAAGGATTTATTTCTCACTCCAAATTGAGGTATGTTTTCTTCCCCTGTAAATCATAGGCTTCGTTCAGCCTCCAGTTAAATATCACCCATGTGTGATCTATAAAGTTAATCTACAGAAAACTAATTCGCATATGGAGATAGTAACATGCAGCACTGGCTGCTTGTAATAGAGTGCTTTCATTCATTCAACAAACAGGGCAATTTACTGGCACATGACTCACACAGGAGATTAGTACAACTTGTTAACATGCAGGCTCTAAAACTTCATTGTAGTGTGACACAGTTCATCCCATGTTGTCATGAGCATCACATGAAGAGACACAGAAGACTCTTGAGGCAGTAGTGTTTTTTTCCCCCCAAACCAGGTATTTCTGACAGTGTAATCCAATTCCGGCTAATCACATACCTGGAATGTGTATTTGGCACTGTAGCCAGATCTTCTGATCCGCACAGTTTCTAGCATGCCAGTGTATCTTAACTGTTGAAGCACCAAGCTTTCATCAAAAAGCATCTCTTTCTGAAAAAGATCAGCAGTCAACAGCTAGTAAATGCCTGAAGTCCTATTCCTGTCCAGCACAGAAAGCACAGTGTTTTCACACCCTAGTTACCTTTCACCTTCATACAGAATGATAGCAAGCAAAAGAGATCTATTACAGGCGTAGAAGACTTTGGTCCTCAGCAGTCAGCTCATCTCTTACCTTCTCAGCATTGGAACGGATGCAGCGGATGAAGAATGGCTCAGCTTTGCCCAGTGTCTCCAATAATTTACTAAGTGAAGTCTGAAATGAAATATTCAGAAACATTTTTCTTCTCTGAGTATCAGCATTGGACAGCAGTACAGCTTCTTCCTCAGAAATAAGGTTGTTTCAGATCTGACGGCCATACAAAATCCTAGTCACCTACCTGGAACTGTGCACTTATGCTAGGGGGTTTCTTCTTTTTGTGTAAATGCAAGAGGGATTTTGTAGTTCGATCATGCAGAGTCATGCTTACTATGAGCTTCAGAGACTTGGAATCCAGTAAGTTCTAGAAGAAAGTTTTCATAATCAGCAAAATGCAAGTCCTCTCATTGAAGGGGAAATATTTCTGTCTGCATCAAAAGATTGTAAGAAGCTCTAGGTGGTTGACTTCCACATTCAATGTCAGGTTACACTTCTATTTTGGACCAAAGCATCTTCTTTCCACTGCCCCATGCCATGAGGGTAAGGTGGGATTTACAGTGAATTACATCCTCACTGTGCTTGCCTTCCATGACTTCATTAGAAACACCTTTATGAACTTACAGCACCTCTAGTCCAGTAAACAGATGCCAATTCACACTTTTTTCCTGTTCAGCAATTCTTATAAAGGTGAACATTTATTCATCCTTCAGATTGCCAACAAGGAACTTTTGGAGGATAAATGATACAGCTTTCCTACACTATGAAACAGTAGGTTGTGGAGTGAGTTCTGTTAATCAAAATGAATGTTCACAAGGAAAAAAAAAAAACAAACTCCACAACCAAACCCAAACCAAAACCCAAGAGAATTCTACCTTTATGGAATAACTTTACCTTGGGAATGATCTGCTTTTGTTTGATACCTCTACTTTTCCTGTTAAAATATGAAAGATCATTTAAGAAAAGCAATACACATGATTTTTGGTTATTTCAGCAAGCCAGAAGTTGGTGCAATTTATAAGGCGAGAGGAAGGATAGAAGCAAATGAGCACAACAATATCAGGAGTGTTCATGCACATCCTTACAAGTGATGGATGAAGAAATGCAAACTGCTTCACAACAATAATTACTCTTAAATCAACTCTGTAGGTATTGGTAGCTTTCAAAAGTGAAACATTTTCTCTTAAAGCTATTAAATTCTCACTGTTGCATACGCTATTTTGAGGCAGGTAATTCTATGTAGCTAACTGCTCAGTCATTTGGCTGTCATCATAACACTAAAGCACTATCAAATACGCAGATACTTGATTCAGAAGTTACTGCTGCTTGCACCTGAACCCCTGCGAAAGTAACTGCTCACAGGACAACACATGCCCCAGTACTCCACTTAGGAATTCTGACAGGTCCCAGATCATCCCCAGAGCCTCCCGGGGCACTGCACAAACTTCAGGCATAGCTCTCATCCCCATACGGACCACAGAGCTCTCAGAAACAAGGCTGTGGTTCACATCCTCCTAATTCTAAGCATGTTAACTCCATGACACAAGGCATGTTCCAACTCCATGCCACCCAATTTACAGTTATTTAATGCACAATGGACCACAGATTAATTTTCTTACACATGCATAGGTGGGCACATGTTGAGTTTTAACCCAGGAATATATACAGCATTAGCATCCTGAATTTAAGGATGCTGGTAGTTATAATCTGGGAGAGATTTCATTGTCCAACGTTTTGCAACAAGAAGCTTGGCATACTTGGGTTTTATAACAAGTTACCAGACAGGTAGACTTATCTATCAGCTAATGCAACAAAATAACACATTCTCTATTGCCTTTCTACTTTTTAGAAGGAATTCTTTTATTCTTAATAGTCTTGTTTAATGTTTTGCAGTAGACAAGCACCAAACCTGGGACCAGTATATTTTTTATAGACTAAAATAACTGCTTGGTTATTGTTGCACTTTCAAAGCAATACCCAGAGCACCAGAACTCACATGAAGTGGGAGCGGTGTTGAAGTCGGCTGAGTGACCGAAGCAGCTTACAGGGATCATCTCCCTGCCAGGGAAGTCCCTTTATACTTGCGATGATTTGTTCATGCATGTCTCTAAAGTGATTCCCAGCAAAACAAAGATGGCAAACAAGGATACAAGCCATGGAAGAGGGGAAAAAACAAAAAGGAGTTAAAATCCCAAGAGATCCCATCACCAAGTGTGCTCCAAACAGCGGTAGGTCAATCCCAGACTACTTTTTCCCAAGCATGAATGATTCTGATGTCAAGTGAGCACTTTATACACTGTCAGCATCCTAAAATTTCATTGTCAGGGTCTCATACTAAAGTTAATTCTCCAATTCTACCTTTAATGAAAATTCTTGGAATTCACAACTTAGAAAACAGAGAGTACTTCATGAGCATGGAATCCTTTTGTTAAGGTAAGTAACCTTTTCAGAAAGATACAAACTTCTTTCTAATCAAGCAGTAAATATTTTTAGATATAGATTTGCCTAAAATGAGGTTGCTTAAGCAGACTCATGTAAGAAAAGTTAAAAACCAACTACTGTGGGAGTACTTGGTGTAATTTCGGTTTTCATTTTCACTTCAAAACTTATTCACATGTTTTGCTTTTCAAAGTTAGCCTGGGATGGTCCCTAATATGTGGCAGATTCCATAACTGAAGCATGCACCATGCTTGTGTTGTGTCTTGGCACAAAACTTACCTTCTTTACTCTCCAGAGAGGCACAAACCAAAAAGAACAGAAGCATAAGAATCACTTCTGACTGTCAGATGCTATCACCATTCTGAGCTGCTTGCTGAGGCAGCAACATTATTGCAGAGAGTTGCTTGCTTCCGTTGGTACCTCTGACCATTTTTGAATGCCAGGACTTTGTTTTAAGCCATCACAAACAAATATGGTATGCTATAGCCAATTCTTTCACCCAAATTGTATGTTCAGTTCTTAAGTTGCCACAAGTGACAGAGACTATTCAGGCTGCAGTAATTATGAAGCAGCATGAAGTCACCACTTTATGTTACTGCTTCATGGCTTCAGTTTTACACAGAGCATGCTCAGAAGGTCAGCCTGTCCAGGAAATGTGCCTCCCTGGCATGTAAGTTCAAACCTATTTCTACTTACTTCTTATTTTCATATAAAGAAATGATGTCTTCAAAAGCATTTATATGGAAATCCTCAGAACAATCAAATGAGAAATCAAGCATTGAGCAGCTGTAAAAGGAACATGCATAAAACCTAAACACTCTCTTGGAAGGCGAAATATGCCTGTACAGAGCAATATGAGGCTGCAGTTCTGCAGGGCTTGCCCTGCCTCCTAAAATGCTGTGAAAAGCATCAATGCTCCTACAAATCCTTCAGTGACACAGACTGGTTACAGAGGAATGCACAATGTTAAAAGCAACATATGTCATGCACAGAGAACTCAAATACCCAGTAGTAAATGCAACTGGAGCTATGCCACCACTGCTTGGAATTGCTGCGTCTTACATTAAATAAGCCACAGTACTGTTTTTATAAGCTTTGAAACAAGACCAAAGAAATAAAACTTGCTGTCCTTGTGGAAAGATTGAGTTGACATCTGATATATGAAACTGTGACTTGGCAATTCAGGTTTTTTCCCTGATGGGGTTAAGTATGTGTTTCTCACCGATAAACTTTTTCTACTGGTGTATTTGACCTCTGGAGTTCTCCAAGGGGAATTCTGGGTCCTTGACGTACCACTCCTGTTATGAAATAATCAGCAAGTTGGATTTTGACAAAGATACGAGCATAACAAGACAAAAAAAAAACCCAAACATCCAACTGCAACAAGCACAATACCTATCCAAGGGCCTGGAATTTGAGTCTAGGACTTCAGCTGTCAGGCTAGACTGCTTTGTTTCTCAAACTCCCTACTACTAGAAAGCAAATTGCAGCTGCTTCAAAATCAGTCGTTAATCCCAAGAACTCATTTTGAACTTCAGGGAGGTCCAAGATCAAAACCAGTGCTAAGAATCCATGTTAGATCTACTACTATCTTCCCCAGCTTCTACAAATAGGACTTCGAATCTGCCACAGCCAGCAGGCTGTGCACTTATTGGAGGAGGAAGCCTGAGTGATCTCTGATAAGAGTGACAAATCTCTCTGGTGTGTGAATGTTAAGCTGTTTTCAAAGTCAGTTTTGTCCTTTGTACCAGTTCTGCCATAAATGAGTTCTGTCAACAAGCACTAACCAATTGTATAGGATTTGAAAGTGTTCCCAGAGCATTTTTCATCCAATACCTGCAGTCTTCTGAGCTCTCTGGCGTCCAGCTTCTGCAAAGACAGCCATTGCTTGAACAGCCGCTCGCAGAACAGCCCAGCGGAACACAGCCACAGGGTCCATCCCGATCAGCTCCCGAACGTAAGCACTCTCACTGCTTCGTAGCAAAGCAACAATATCTGGTCTCATATAATCCATGTTTTTCTCTCTGAAATCCTGCAAAACAGGCACATTGAGCCACAAGTTCTCAGGAAAGCTGTGTTTTGACCCAAAATATATATAATCCACTATTCTGGATAGTTCTCGCTCTAGCGAGCATTACCCTCCAAAGGATACCAAAAACCCAAACCCAAGCCCAAAGTGCATCTGAGGACATGTGATACAGCCCAACCCCAGCAAGTTTTCTACACCCTGACAAAACCCACCAGAAAACAAGGAATTATTGGGATTTTTTTGGCCCGTCTGATCTATCACCTACTTTTATTTGGTATTTCACTTTCCCAGCAAAGTGTCGAATAATAAAAGCAGGCTCCATCACTGGGGTTCCAACAAAAAACTTGTTTTCCTCATGCTGCTGTTTGAATTTTGCAAGGAGAGTTTGGTTTGTGGCATGTGGAAAACTAAGAACACAAAACAGAATAAATCAGCTATAACATTTACCGAGGTGCAAGGTGACAAACACCTATTCATCCTTGTGGAAAGTATGGTATTGTCCAAGGCCTCTACAACTTAATGGAGACTTACACCCCTGCTTTGAACTTAGAGGTGGGCCTAAGTCCTGGACCAAAACCAAGCAGCTCCACTCACTGCAGAATATTCTGAGGTTTCAAGTGCGGCAATGCTTCCTCCCACTTCACCAGTCAAGTATACTTAGCACCACATTAACTATTAATCATATTTGCTACTTAACGTTCCCAAGACTTACAGACATGCGTTTTACTTTAACTGGAACGCCATGGTAAAACACAAAAGTGAACATTTCTAAGTTTGCTTGAGCCAAAGTTCAATTTTAGCAGCAATTTGTATCACCACCATGTTGAAGTCATTAAAAACAAACTAGAGCATAGGGAATAGTCACCAAGATGAGTCTTTGCTTCCCACAACATTCCTCCCCGCTTTAGAGTGCTGTATTTCTGTTCCCTTCCACAGTCTTTCCCTCCTCCCTGCCACACATTTGTTTTCAGAAGACATTTGTTGCTTACTTGCTTTCTTCATCCAGAAGATAGAAGAGGCCCGTGGGCTTCTTGCTGATTAAGTGAATGCAGGCCACATTATCAGTATAGTCAATATTGTGCCAAGTGATCCCTTCACTCTTATATTCCTCCTGTGTAGCTCAAGAGAAGTCTCTCATCAGTACAGTGTCCTGACCTTTCGTGTCTTTTGGTCTAAGCACTTAAAATACATCCTTGGCAAGTTGAATTTGTTAGCTCAGGCAGCAGAAACAAAAACAAGGAAGACTGATAAATAAGAAGAGAACAGCAGGAATACTGGGGCAGATCAAAGGTCCACAGAGGCAGGACACTCAGCAGCAGATGCTTGGATTCAAACTATTTAACAATCAAAACAGCAGAAAGAATGTTTTGCTGTGCCTTCCCAGCAACCAGCAGTCTACAGACTTGGAGTTAGGCATTACATCTACATCGTTGAGCCATGGGTAGATTCATATTGGAGGAATTTAAGTCTATTTTTCTCTCCCATCTTTCTTACATGATGAGAAATTATGAGTATTAAATAGCAAGTTCCAGAATGGCTAAATTGCACTTTCAGACAAAAGAACAGAAGTTTCAAAAGGGGCAGCTCAGCCCCAGACAACACCAACAGCAGAACTTCCCTGAGGAAGCAACTTGTACTGCTTAGGTTCAGAAAACTGAGAGCTCTCTTTGAGAAGAGAATATGAAGCTCTTGTGCTGAAAGGGCAGTGCATCGAATGCTTGACAGGACAAGCTTCCCATTATAATACAGAAACAAAATACCTGGTTTTCCTAATGCTGCTAAATCCCATAGGAAAAATTATAAAGTACTAATGTAAAAAAAAAAAGTCAGAGAGAAAATTAACTAAGCTTTGTGTTTAACAAAAGACAAAGAGCAGCGCTCACTATTCTATATGATGATGATGATAAGAAATGGATTATACAGTCTGCCTAATGACAGACTGCTCAGTGTGCATGCTGAATTACAGAACCAAAATGCCATTTTCCACACACAAAAAAGCCTTTCTTTAAAAAGATATAGACATCACCCCTGAGGGCCCTCAGGCTGCAAGAGATACAGGAAGTGGGTCATTCAGGGATTAAGGTTACTTGGAGAAAACCATGGCATTAGAAAAAAGAAAACAGTGTCACTATTTATCCTAGTTAGCCTGGATAGCCACTTCTGTCCCAAGTTACAAAACAGGGACCTCAACATTATGTTTACATACCAAGTTTGCATGTTTGGTCATTTTCTCTTCTTTAAAATGCTTGTTTAAAGTTATCTACATGCTGTTGACAAAATACCAAGTCGCACAGAATGACTTCCTTCTTTCAGCTGAGTGACCTGAGGAGAACCTTCTAGCACAAACCAGACAGAAAAATTGATGTCTAGTGCAAAAAACCTCCAAACCTCAGTCTAGAAACAGGATCTGTTAGAGCCTGCAGCACTTGACGGGCTCTGTAAGAAGATGATACCATCTACAAGCAACTAAATCAACATTCTCCAGTAGTATCAGGATTTCAGAACTACTGCCAATATCAGCGTTCAGTTGCATCCCTTAAACAGTCAGGTCAAAGAGGCAACAAAGATATTTAATAACCAGCAATAAATATTTAATAACTAGTTATTAAATATTTAGAAAGTGACAAAAATAAGAGAAATAGTTTCTGGACCAAACACTTCAGCTACAGACTTTCAAAGTCTGCAGTTTCATCTGATTGCTGTCTGGTATCACCTAAAGGTCTTTTTAGTTTCTTACAGTTAGGCAGAAACTTAATAGTAGCCCTCTGAAGAAAGGCCCTGCTGTCATTAGGACATGTAGAGCGCTAAATACAGCAAAAGCTACAACCTTCAAACAATAATAAGCAGTAATGAAGCAAATTAAAAAGAAGTCTTTTGGAGCTATATTAAAGCAGTTATAAAAATTATGCCTTATGATTTTGCAGAATAGTGACTAAGTTTGCATAATATATGATAAAAACCAGGTTTTGTTTCAGCAACTTTTATTTCTTACCTGTTCCAATTTGAAAATGTGCTGATTGAAATAATACTGAAGCTGCTCATTTGCATAATTTATACAGAACTGTTCAAAACTGTTGGTCTCAAAGTCTTCAAATCCAAAAATATCAAGTACACCAATGGACAAACACTAAAAGAAGATGTAGAAGCCTAGTTAAGCAATCTGTCATGCAGTGACTTCACCCACAGCTAACCATTACAAAAAGCACTTTCACAGTTATGTCTAAGGCAGAATGAGATGATTAAATACAACCACGGACTTCAGAAGAACCGAAACTTATCCCAGGTATCTGAATACACCATCTATAGCACTGCCCATTAGCTCCAAGTAACAATTGCCTACAAAGGCTGGCTTCTGTGAGAAACTTACTGTAACAGATTCTTCCATGTCCTTCCTATTAAGGAGTGCGTGATTAATTCGCAGGACAATCCAATCAAACAAAGCACTGTATAAGGACTTTGCCATTGAATCACGAGCTGTTATTGCCTGCAAGTGAAACAGTGTTCAGAACCTGGGTTAAAAAAGCATTTCTAGCTGAGACCAGTATCAAGTCAAAGGTTGCAGCCCTAGCACAGACAAGGAAAACCAATATTTTCCTTTAAAGCTAACTTTTGACTTTCCAAATAGCCCTCAGTAAATGCGAGGGTGTAACACCTTAGCTTTTTTAATCCAAACATAGTAATTGCAGTTAAAATCATTCTACTACTGTTCTTCTACTCACCTCATTGAGACTATATGGCAAAATAAGCTTATCGTTAGCAGTCACAGTTTTTCTTTTTGTTAGCACCTCTACTAGAATTTCCCGTTTAACCTTTAAAATAAGCAAGAACAAGAGTTATTGTCACCCTCACACTCCCAATGAGCAATGTGACAGCAACAGCAGACACTCAGTTTCCTCAGAGAAGCCCAAGCTTTTTGACAACAGCTACGTTTATTATTCATCAATAGCTTTAGAAGTCCTCCAACATATTCAGGTTATTCCCATCTTAGATTCATTCACATGTTTCCCTAATCCATCTCTGCTAAATTCATTTTTTGCTCAGCTCTATGATAAGCAAGTAAGCAAATTCTATTTCCAGGTTATGGGCTATACTCCATCCCTAGCCCCAACAAGTTCACCAATTTCATCCATTTCCCCTCCCCATAAGCTTTGTGGAAGTACCATAAACCAGATTTTGATACAGCAAACTAGGTACCAAAATATCCAAGTAAAATGCTAAGGCAGAGCACGATACAAAGGGGTAGCAAACATGAGAGTTAGACAGAAATACTCTACTTTCAAAAGCTGGGAAAGAATGTCCAACACTTCTGGAGGTCCCACTTCCAACCCTTCATCACGACCTGTAGCTTTCTTCTTGTATGTAACATTGCCCAAATAAAGAATAGCTGAAAGTACTGCAAAAATCCTAAAGAAGAAAAATTGAATTTTGTAAAAGCTTTTTTCTTACAAGTTCATTGCAACAGGTTAGCAGCTTAATTCTGCTTTCAAGAATTTGTCTGAAAGTCTGCAAGTACTCATAGAATCGTAGCATATTTTTGGTTGGAAAGAACCTTAAGATCATCCAGTTCCAACTCAGTTTACCTTGCTTCCCACTGGACTAAATGTGACCCCAATACGTATGCGGTTTATTGCAATTCACGAACATTAACCAGCCAGAAATAACAAAAGCGTAAACGATTCTACTTACTGTTTTTTTGTTGCAGAAAGGAAGCCAACCATCTCCATGGCTTGTTTTAATCTTTCAAAGTCATGTCGGAGATCTTCCCCATCTTCAATTTTCAAGTTATGCTGGGAAGAGAGATCCATAATTAAAGGCAATGAATGAAGCCCAAACATCATGAAGAAAACAAGTACAATATGTCCTGCTGTCTTTCACCTTTAACACAACAGGCAGACAACACTCATCAATGCATGGGTAAATCCCTGTCACAGATTACCTGATTGAGGTAGAAATAATCTTCAGGTTGCTTGAGGTGGAATTCTTTACGCTCTTCCTCATTGACTCCAAGTAGCAAATAATAAAAGACATGGTAGTTCCTACAAAGACAGTAAATCTCTTTCATGAACATAGAATAATTTTTCTTTAATTCATGTACTTTAGATGATCTTAAACTCTTGCATGGATTGCAACTGTGTTAGTGAATTGTCCTGACCTCTTACCTTTCATCTTTTTCTTGAGAAACCAGGCGAGATTTTTCAAGCAGATATTTTTCAACAACAGCCCTAAAGAGCCACAAAACATGAAAAAGCAGCATGAGGGCAAAAGAAAAGATCTCCTAAAACATCATACAGCAACTACCAAGAGAGTTCAAGTAATGCCATCAGCACTAAAGCATACAAGAGAACAGCTTAGTCACTATCTTCAATCTAAACCAAGAATTTTAATATGCTGAATAATGTAACTGGAACAAAGAGAAACACTCATCTTGGGTGCTCAGGTTCAGTAGTCATAACTGGGGAAAGGCAGACAAGGCTAGGAAAGCCTTGATGAAAAACTGGTTGCAGAAACAAGTATGTAGGAGTGCTAACAATATGTTATCTACCCCAACATCAACAGTTATCTGACAAGGAATGCAAAGACTACAAGATCCCCGAAATATACTGGAGTCTCCATCTAATAAATGTTAGACTATTTATGACAGTATATACGTCAGCCTAAAACGGAACCCAGCCAGAAACCCTACAGTTTGACAGGGTAATCTCCTAAATGACAATCTAAACTCCTTGACATGGGATACAACAAATGAGGCCAAAGTTGAAGCAGCTTTTTCTCATGCTGAAGACAAAACAAACATATTCAAATTGTACCTAGTTCAAAGCAAATGCGGTACAGAGTTGCCAGTCACTTCTGCTATTGCCATTTGGTAGACTGCAAACACCAAGATGACCCAAGGGAAAGACACACCAGAGCACACAAGTCAGTGATAGCTACCGACACTCCAGAGTGCAGCAAGCTTCCACTTCAGGCAGAATTCCACACCAACATTAGGTATTATGGCCTTGCACCTGAACTAGCCCAGGTACATCTTGACAGTGGGGTAGAAAACATTAATAGGATTTTAAGATTCAAGAGTGACTATCATATATTTAAAAAATGTAAGTATAGAATATTTCATGTTTGATCTTCAGAGAGGAGCACACATTTCAATTAAGTCAAATAAAACCATAATTATATAGTCTCCTTTATAACTGGCGTTGAGATTGCTCTTTACAACAGCTTCCTCAAATCTATTTCACTTTTCCCAACTCCTCTTAAAAATTCAGATCTTGTGGTTTTAATTGCAAAATGGAAATGACAATGAATATGGTGAAAAAGCCTTCATTTAGCATGAAGGTAAAGATGCAGCAGCCACCAACTTCTTAACCTGATGTGGTCATACAGCAAGGTAAGAACACTATCCATCACCTGATTATTCCACAACTCTCAATTAGAGCCTTGAAAACTCCACAGCAGCAAGCTATGCTCACAAGAGAACCACCTCAACAAGGCAGCATTTTATAGACAACAGTCTTCACCAATTCCTAAATGATCTACCCCAGCACCACTTCAAAGTGTACTTACCCTCGGACAATACCATTCTCTAAATAGTTGACTTGAATAAACTTCCCAAAACGACTGGAGTTATTGTTATGTGCTGTTTTTGCATTTCCAAATGCCTGTAATAAAGTAAAAAGACTTAATTTTCAGTTATACAAACTATGCTGACACATAGCTTCTCTGTTCATTGTTCAGCCTCCTGTTAGCTTGCAAGAATAAACATGAAATACTAAGGCAATGGTAGCATACAAATACCAAAGAGACAGTTCAAGAAGCCTCCACTATTCCTTACAGCTCAATATACATTTATTATTTGCCCCATGCAATAACCTTTGATGGACTGAGGCAGGGGAATAAGACATCTAGCTGTTTTTCAGAGTACAGGAAAGGTAATCACAGCTGGAGTGTGTAAATCACCCTCAATACTAACAATTATGACCTTAGAGAGGCTATTCAGTAGGAAGATGACAGAACAACTACAATGAAATTGCCTCTCCCAGTCCACAAACTACATCCTATTCCCAATGTATTGCTCCCACTCAAAAAATTCCCAACGAACACAGTTTTTCTTTAAGTGAGAAGGAAACATGAAGATCTCATTTCTAAAGCCCAATGAATTTTCAAAGTTGTGTATTCAAAGAAACAGGAAGAAGACAAACAAAGCCTTTGGTTTACAGAACCACGTCACTGCCCAGTTAACTCCTCTATGCACCACTGAAAAATGGATTTTCATTATGAGGCATTAGGAAAGAAGAAAAAACTGTGCACCTTCAATACTTCTGCTTGCATCATGAGCTCTCTTATAGTTGCTAGCATACACGACACAATGTCCTTTGCATGAGCTGCATTTAAGAACTGTAAGGATAACTTATTAAATTCAGTAGTCCAGAAGAATTAGCTATTAGGAATGTCCTTAACATTATCAACTCTTAGCTATGCATTCCTAGCTTCAGAGAAGCTTGTGATCCTTCTAACATACAGGAGGCAATCCAGCATATTGAGAAGAAAGCCTGCGTAAAATACAACTGTCTGGAAAACTACACTGCTCTGTGCAGACTATCACCAGCAATTCCTGCTGCAGATATTTCCTCTTCAAGCTCCAAGCAATGAAGGCCTCCATTAGGAAATCCGCCTCCCCTAATATAGAACATTCATGGAATGATTTCACAAAAATGCCACCCTCTTCCTCCACACACACATCCGGAGAATGATGGACATGAATACTGTACACAACACTGCATCGAACTCTTACACACAGAACTGCCACATTATAGTGCATATCCTGGGGAGTACTGTTTTCATGACAGTCAAGTGTCTGTTTATTGAAACTCTCCCCTTTTTTGGGGGGCATTTTGGTTTATGTTTTTTTTTTTTCAGACTGCCTTAAGGGCTGCAGTGTGATCCTGGACCACTATTACTAAAACAGGTTCTCAAAGCTCTCTTACAAGTAGATTTCTGCTGAGGGTTGCCCAGTGCTCAGAGAACCTGAGAAACTTCTTACGAACTGGGAGAGTGGCCAGAACTCTTCAGACCACTGCTATTTCTGACCTAAAGGAAAGAGCTAAAGGAGCTCTTCCTGTGCAGGGTGAAAACCTACAGAGTGGTTTTCTACTGTAACTTCAGGACAATCACTGGGTTTCTAAAGAGATGATTTGTGTCCAGCACTGCTTATAGATGCCTGAGGCCCAGTTCAATCTTCTACTTCCTAGAGACTGTGCTACATGTGACATGATGCAAACAGCATCTATCCTCCATTGCATTTTCAAAGCATTGACCAGAGGCATCCTTATATAGCTACTATCCAGCAAGTTATCAGCCAGGCATGGTTTTTAGAGCCCATTTTGCATACACATGCATATTAACATATGCATAAAATCCAGGTCAATTCCTTACAGTTACCAACCATCACCAAACCAAAAGTGGAAGTCCAGTAACATCAGCACAGTGAATACACTGCTTTGCAAATCAAAACCCAGTTCCTCCCAGCTGTGGCTCTCTGAAGAACACCATCCAACTTCCCAGGTAGTGTGGCAAGAAATCTGTTGTAGTGAGCTTTGCCAGGCTGCAGAACAGTGCACTTGCAAAGTGATTCCAGAAAAAGCTTCTTGTTAGAAAGTTGTTTGTAGGCACCAGTTAACTCTCAGTTTGCTAGACATAGCAACCAGTACCGGTAAATTTGCCACATCAGGTTTTAATAAACATTTGGCATTATAGAGTTAAGAAATCCCAAACCAAGGCTTCCTGAAAAACTTCTCTTAGTGATTACTCATGTAAGTAATGAATACAGTTTTAAACTAAAGGCTCTTATGATCTCATGTGTCTGGTATTTAGTCAAAGCATACAGCAAATTCTTAAAAGCTGATCTAATATTAACAGTTTTAGGAAAGTTTTCATGTACTGAATGGTTTTCTCATAAGATCCTTTGACATCTACGACTCTTCAAAGAACATTCCAAGTTGCTGAACATTTAGGGTGGGGAATTTTCTGGGGGGTAACATTTAACTTTAAACTCTAATCACTGCTACCACACTCTTCAATATACTTTAACAAGTTAACTGTATAAGAGGGGACAATCCTGCCTAAAAGCAGAAAAGTGCCAAAATTTAATGTCTTAAATGGTTTGGTTTGACAGTGGTTAAATATCCTCACCCTACTGTAGCTTTATCCTACAAGAATAAAAGGATTACAGATAAGAATGAAGCTCCCATATTACCTAGCAATTGCTCTGCATGGAAAGCATCTTTCACAGCTAATTCTAGCCAGGTACTCTATATACATAGCTCAGATACAAATGGAATATCTCCCTGGCTTGCTTTTGCAGAGCCACCTATGCTTTTATAGAATAAATTCCGAAGATGTGAGGGGACACAAGACAGTATCAGCTAAAGAGAAGTAATAATTTCAACAACCAAACCCATTTACTGTTTTTCCATGCGAGTCCATGAGGAGACAGGTAAGAATGAGAAGCTACATCTAAATCTCTCCACTGCAGAACACTAGACTTAAAAAAAAAGAGCAAGTAAATATAGCAGCCCAAGGCCAGCAGGAATAAAAGTTGGGATAGCCTATTCTGGGAGTCAGGAAGTCATCCAAGCCATCCCTCTTACCTTGGAATGCAAGAGGCATAAACTGAACTCTGCTACTCACAACTCCTGCAACAGTGACAGATTTGAAAGTATCCAGGAAAATGCCAAATTCTCCTTTTATTTGCTGTAAAAAGAAAACCCTAAACTACACACATACTCTTATCATGGAGTGCAGGAGCACAACTAAAAATCTCACTCCATTCATTCGCAAGAACTGCCAAAATCCGAAAGCCATCAGAGCCATGCAAACCACCCCAATCCATGGCAGAAAAGCCACTGCTCAGCCCAATCTTTCAACATGCCAAATGACATCCAAGACTCAAATTGCACACCATAGAAGAAGAAATGACTGCTTGAGCTGAACTCAGTTTAGTAGTGGACTTAAACATGCTGCAAAATATCTGCTCATCCACACAGACATTGCAGTGTTCAGGGTAATTCTACCACTCTGCATGTTGTATGATGTCCTGGGGAAGTCTGAGCAATCCACATGATACAACTGCATGAAGGACATGGTGATTTTTCAACCCCCTCCAGGGGATGTGTGCAGCAGGGAGAAGTATGCAACAAATTTCTACCAAAAAAGCCTAGTAAAATCCAACCAACTGGAAAAAGGAAGTTCCATTCCTCCTCTATGATTCTCAAAACAAACACATGCAGATAATAGCCTCAAAACAACTACTTTCCCTTAAATAGAACAGACTACACCCACTAAATATATATATGCAGACTTTTATGGTAAATCCAAATGAAAACCAGAGTTGAAGCACCGCTCAGCTTAAGTCTATCTTATACCAAAACCACAAGCACAAAGGGACTGTAATAAAGAAAATAAAGCTGACAGCAGATTGCTTTATTGTTTTCCATATAAAGGTTTACTTTCTACAATTTAACAAGCTTTTTAATATGCTGAATGCTAGAAAATCTCACCCCCACCTGATTATGCTGACAATATCCAGACTTATCGCTGCTTTCTTTAGAACACTTAATGAACGCTTTCTCTTGTACTTTCCATTTTATTTGGGTCTTAATTCTTTCCAAAGAATGGTTCAGTGCCATTAGGAAATCTTTAAGAACATATCCAAAGAGAAAAAAGGAATGCCCATGAAAATACTACATGTAAAAGTTATGACAATGCCAGTATTTCCACCTGTCCCTCCTCTCCTCAGCTTCACTGCAGAGAGAAATGAACTTCCAGCACACTAAGAAAGAAACTTCTGTCATAAACACAGGATACTAAGGGTTACAGTTAACAACATACAGAAGCCAATAGGAGCTTTGTTGCCAGAAGAGGAAGCTCCAATTCCCTCTTATATGTCCCTTGCTACATGCTCCCACCCTCTTGCTCCATTTTCAGCCACTTACTAAAGTAATTGGCTTGAATAATCTAATCAGTTAATTAAAATCTTCAAAGTAGGTTCAGTCTTAGACTGCACACTCTGCATTTTACACTTGAAACCTGCATTTTAAACCATTTTTCCTTGATGAAAGGAAAATACAAATTTCTTGGAAACTTCTGAAGTGCATATGGAAAGGTTCATTTCTCTCATTTGAGGTTTCAAAAAACAAAGGTTTGATTCATTGCTCTAAATTTTACCCAAATATTAGTACCCAAATGTAAATTCCTTCTTAGGACTTCAACTGTGAGTAAACTGAACTTAACGGTTAATACCAGAAGGCAAAACTCCAAGTCAGAGAACTATACTTCAAGCACTAAATTTAAAAGAGGATGAAAAAGTCAGGAGTATCTTAAAACAGAGCCTATCTTTATCTTCCTGCCAGTTTTAAAGCAACTGCTCTTCATTTGAGATGATTTATGGCAACCCGGAGAAACAATTACAGCCAAAGTCTGAGAGCAATTCCTATGGAGCCAAGGCAACTGTAGTCACATGAACAGTTGAAAAACCAGAACAGGCCACATCTGTTGGCTGTGCTGAAGCATCGCTGTCCATGGAACAAGCAGCTACACTATTAACAATGGCTTCTCTTCAAGTTCCTTACAGATTTGAATACAAATTAGTCGGCCAACTCAGAAACAGGATTCCTTAAGAAATACATTTGTAAGTTCACTATGTGAAGATAAAATTCTAAATCCATAACACACTAACAGTGCTCACTTTCTGTGCTGGAAGTGTTTGCTTTAGCTACTTGATCTTTTACAAAAGGTCAGCATAGAAGTAGACATACTTTACTTAGGTCTAAAGAAAGTAAAAGGTCATTAAAAAAGGGAAGTTCTGAGGCAAACTGCAACTGGCTTTTATGATGTAGAAGTCAGGGGAACAGACTTCAGTCGAGAGTAAATTTTCATCTCTCATAGGGTCTCAAAACTTCAGAATGAAACATAACATTCCCTAGCACTTCAGGCACTACAAAACCCTTCATGCAAGAAAAAAACCCAACCCTGAAACACCCATTTAAGAAAAATTCCCTTGCATCACTTTAGTTCCCTTAAGTAAAAACGCAAATGAGTCACCGCAGATGGATTTAAAAGTGACAAAAATCTAACAGAAAAGTTTGTCATCAGTTTGACTTCCACAAAGCAGAGTATGCTCCCCATGCATCCCTCCCCAAGATCAAGATGTGCCTTGGATTTGGCTTTGTAAATTCTACTTAGTGACTGGAATTGCATAGGAGCATCAATGCTGGGAAACATAAAAACTTCTCTGTCAGCTGAATCACTGCTGTATCCCAAGTAGGATCACTTGATTTCACTCATCTATGCTCCATCACTTTTTGATGTGCACTACTTATGTGAACAGGGAAGACTATTCCCACTGCCAAATTTCAGAACATGTACTCCAACAGCCATGTTAGAACCCATCTAGCAAGTCTGCGAGCTAAGCTTTCAATCATCGTACTTCCAGCTAGCAAGACTATTTTCTTATGAAATGCATTACTGAATGCTGAGGGGAAGTCTGAAGAAGTTGCAGTACTTACGACAACCAATCCTACTGCAGAAAATTACCAGTATCTCTTCATGAACACTCCTAAACATACACCACACAGAATCACAGAATGGTTTGGGTTGGAAACGACCTTAAAATCATCCAGTTCCAAACCCTCTACCATAGGGACACCTCACTCTAGACCATGACACCCAAGGCTCTGTCCAACCTGGCTTTGAACACTGCCAGGGATGGAGCTTTTAACCGTTTCTTTTGGCAACCTGTTCCAGCACCTCAGCACCCTCAGAAGGAAGAACTGCGTCCTTATATGTAACCTGAACCTCATCTGTTCCAGTTTAAACCCATTATTCCTTGTTCTGTCGCTGCAGTCCCTGATGAAGAGTCTCTTTGCCATCCCCAGCTTTCTCAACCTGTCTTCACACATCCAGCCGCGACTCCAGCAAAGTCACTAATTCTGGTTTTCAATCGGGGGATATGTGCATTTCTCATTCAACGACCAAACTGCAACACAAGATTTTCTGTCTCTTCCTGGTTTGACACAGCTGTATCAAAACCATAGACTAGGATATGAAACAGTTAATTTTATCAAAGGCAGAAAGATCAGCTGATCAGTGCTTTCCACAGTGACCCCTTCCTGTTTTCTGTGTAGAACTGCAAACTTGAACTCCAGCAACCCAACCTCAAACAATTTTACTTCTTCTTTCAAGCAGCAGAAAGCAAGGCAAAAAAAGAACTTGCATGTATTCCTCATTCTTTACAGACAAGCTTTCAAATAATTTATAAATGTAATGCATTTTAAAGTTTAACTTCATTGCTTTTCACTTTTTATCTAAAATGCTTGGGAAAAAGGGGATTTTTAATGCAAGTGTTGTAATTTCTACAATTTAAGTAGTCTGAAATGTGACAACAGCTGCACTCAAGCTCCTTGCTGTTGAAGAGTTTATTACAGGTGACCATTACATCCATCCAAGCATTTGGAGTTTTTCTTTCCAGATGAGAGCACAGAAGGGAAAGGCTGAAGTCTAAAAGACCTGTCTTAGTTTGTAACCTAATGCAAGACCAGCTGTACCCCCTTCTTCTCACGTTTAGTTTTGCTTTCTGTTGAAAATGCTGAAGTAATTACAAGCCAAAACCAACTCCCATTTTCTCCCCAACTAACAATGACGCTCTCTTGAAAACAAACAGTTATAGAAAGGAAGTAACTCCCTCAAAATTAAGTTTATAAAAATGCTGCAGGACATGCTTGCACATAAAAGCACAACTACACTGTGCAGCTCATGTTTAAGTGGAAATGTTCTTTTTATAAAAACATTTACTTATGATTGGTTTCCAATGCCACCAAAACTTTAAGATGGAAAACACAGGCAACCTCTATCCCAGAATACGAGTTCTTAGTAGTGGAAAGTTAAGTCAAATAGAAATTAAAAGCAACAGGAAGTCAACCAAACGGAAGGATGAATTAAGGAAAATCAATTAGAAGCAGTCAAGCAACACAGCCAAACACCAGTGCAGACCAGTGATATTTAAAGTCTAAACCTTAGGTGACCATCAAACATAGGATTCAACAGCAGTTATCTGAAGTTTTCAAGAAACAACCTTTGCAGAAGGCAATTTTAGTAGAAGTTTACCTCCAGAACTGGCCCAGCTCCTAGAATAGTTCTCTCCACACCACTTGCGTACCCTTTCTGGCTCAGTGCAGTGAGGCAGTGAATTAAGAAGTTTGTGCTTTGAGTTTTCCCAGACCCACTTTCACCTGATATAACTATGCACTGATTAACATGCTTTTTAAGCATTGTGTGATAAGCCACATCAGCAATGGCAAAAATATGAGGCTCCAACTTCCCAAGTTGATGATTCTCATACATCTTGACGTATTTAGGATTATAAATGGGCAGGAACTTGAAGGGGTTAATTGCAATCAGGATACTTCCTGCGTAAGTGTAAATTTTGTGTTTTAGAAAGCGGCACTTGAGATTCTCTAGGAGCGTTGTCTCTGTTAGGTTGGGAAGATTGCACAAGTCATCAAAGTCCTCCTGATGCCATGGAAGAAACCCCCTTTCAACCAAACGCCGAGCGTCTGCCTCCTTGGAAAGCAACTGCATCTGGACATATTTGATGGTCCCATCAGTGTTCCTCTCTTGCAAAAGAAAGTAGTACCCATCCTTTTGTGGATGTTCATCCTGAGCGCGACGAGGCCAAAGTAAAACCCTATGAACTGGAGAATCATTGACATCAAGTACCCATTCTTCACCACCCGATTCTTTCACCTCCACGAGCACATAATGTTTCGACACATCCAAGTTTAAGATACTAATCACATCCTTAATGACATCTGAAGATGTGCTGTCCTTGGTTGCTGTTACTTTGCAGCAGGGAGCACTTTCTGTTGAGAGCTGGGGGTAAATATGAAGATTGTAGGCTGTCTTTGCCTGGCAAACTGCACTATCAGCATCTTTTAAACTCATTCTGTCCCCAGATGGGCTTCGGTCTTCTGCCCCTGCTTAATATGCAGTGCCCATTGTCTAAAAAAGAAGAAATAAGAGAGAAAGAGAAAAAAAGAACAAAGTCAGGTGTTTAAAACAAAATGTATACAAGAGGTATTAAGTATTATTTTCTGGAGGATGAGAATGCAGTTACAGAATAGTCAAATTATTAAAGAATCAATCCACTATTAATGCACATCAGTGCTATTGTTTCAGTCTGCTTAGCTTATCCCATAGCACTAGTGACTGCCATAGGATCTATGCTCTTTTTGCTTTTCCTTCTATTCCCAGGCCATCCCTTCCTCCCAGTCAAGGCAACACAAGCATTCATATAACAACAAAGCAAGCTTAAGTGGGATAAGCATCCAAATTCAAACTTCCGTGTTTCCCCAGGTTAGTTTTAACCCAGGTAATTTCCCTGGTTTACTGTATGGCTACACATTTATTTAATCCTCCCACACAAACACTCCCTTAAAGCTGCACAAGCAGCCTGAGGTAGCAACAGGGTTTAATGACTTCTTAAATCAGCATGCAGTTCAGAGCAGCCACAAACTATGGCAGAAGGAATAGTGCATAGGTGCAAGGAGGAAGATGGTTCTTACACCAAGATCCACACTGGTTTTCATTTCCTCTAACTTGCCTCATTTCACAAGAGGTACACACTGGGGACATGACTTGCCCACTCAGCTCTAAGGAAACTGCCTATAGCTGACCAGTGCAAACACTGCCATCAACATCTAACCCTGCACATCATGGTGATTTCCTGAACGTGCACCATTTACTCAGACAAAAGATTGCTAATTTCACTCGAGTGAACCACATCCTTGCTGCAGAAAGGTTTGAACGCACTTTTTATCTTCCATTTTAGGCAAAAAAGTAAAACTGGAACTATTGTGATGACTTTTCAGTTCAACTAACAGGACCCCAATAAACTCACTTCACTTACAGCTCTACTCACTGGGTTTCAGTGACCTCATGCATGAGTTTCCAGAGATCATTCATTCTGATTTCTTTTTCCTCCTTTCATCCTTGATGCAGGCCAGAAATGTAACATTAACCTCACAGAAGTCAACCCCCTCCTTCCTGTCAAATTAAAAGCCTCTTGACTACATAACTCTATGCCTTTGCAGGTGATTTTTCTCTCAACTGAATTTGGTCCATCCAGATCACAAGGAATAAGCTTGCTTACATTGCTGTAGTTCAACAGTTTCCCAGCTTATCAACAGGGAGTAAAAGAAGAAGGATAATGAAGTATCCCCTTTAACAGTCTGTAAAACTTCATACCCAGAATATCAGTTCAATTTCTGTTCAAGAACAAAGTGTTCCAATTATACACTTACATGCCAAATATATATTAAAAAAGGGGCAGAGAAATATCAGTGAAGTTGCTTTTTGCCACTGAACAACTACACAGGAATTTGCATGAGGCCACAGAGAGCAATCATTTCAAATTAAGATCAGTAGAGTTGGAAGCATTGAGTAGCCACTTCCACTGCAAGTAATGAATCACTGCACAGAAACATATGACATAGTCCTGCCTCATGAAAAGCCTCAGAGTAGAGAACTGTTCTTTAAGGGAACTCTGAATACTGAGCTTACAGAAGACATTGTTATGCAAGCTGGATCATTTTCAGTGGCTACTCAACAAAAGGAAGGCTGAACATGCCACAGACAGCAAGACAAACCACAGCACATCTCTGGGCAAGCTCTATGATCCCTCGGAGAATGAGTTTTTTCCCTCGTTACGTTTCATTTGTCATTCATTAAGGACAGCTTACTCCAAGAACTTGGTCATACGGAAGAATGGAACTCAAAGCCCCTTCTTCATTTCCTGTACTTATCACTGACCAGTAGGTAAGTCTGAAGGACCTTTGCAATTATAATCATGCAACTGTAAAGCATTCTTAATCTATAAAAGCTCAAACAACTTAACATACAGTAGGACCTACAGGAGACTGCTGCTTGTGGGGAATATGAATCTGGAGCACAGACAGAAAGAACAGCAACCATTTTCCTCTCAAGTTAGCCAGTTCAAGGGAGATAGTCTTGTGCAGACTTCCTTTTTTTCCTCCCAGCAATTAGTTTCAGCCACACAGTCTGGTATGACAGAGGAAGTCCCCTCAGTGAGCATTTTAGACAGAACAGCACCCTAAGAAACCTAGCACCAACTTGCTGCTCATACAGAAGAGCCGAATGTAGGTGCTGACCTCTGACTTTATTAACATGTATTTCCTAACCTCATCTCATGTCATCTACCACACTATATCTGGTACGTCGCTCAAGGCTCTCATATCATGCTTTCCAAAGAGGAACCCAGAACAGAGATGGCCTCTTCTCTACCACTGAAAAACCCAGGCCAACCACAGCAAGCAGTAACATGATGATAGCTGGTAGGGTCTACTCAGGTGTGCATGACTAAAGAACTAGAAAGAACAAGACCACTCGTCCTGAAGACAACAGATTTTTGACAAAGCAACATGCAGATATCACCCTTATGTACTTATGCTACACACAGATTTCTAAATTATGCAGTCACCATACAAGTCGGTAGAAGTTCAAGGAGGCATCCATCACACTGTTGCCTTCAGTAGAAAGAACTTGCTGACAGTCGCAGCAGCAGCAGCCAGCCAGTCAGCATAACACTGCTCCATCTTAACCAGGTATGAAATCCAGATATTACTTGCTTGCTTTCAACACCATTGAGTTTTAAGACTGCTTTCACTCAAGAACTTACGTAGATATGCTACTTCAAATCATTTAGCACTGATTATGAGTCCCAGTATGCAGGTAAGGACAGGGTACCATCAAGCAACAGGAGGCTTAGATTCTAGCAAATGTGCATTCCTGGCATCAAAGTAAACATCAGAGAACAATCACAGCAAGCAATAATTTCAATACAGTTATTCCATTATATCACCACAAGCATGACAGTGAATGTATTCCCCACATAAATACTGAGTGAATATTTTGTTAGGCAGCCCTATTACCCTCATACTTAGAAGGTATGTGACCAATACTGCATCTAGAAGATACCTGAAATTCAGTTAGGAACCTCAGATAATAGCAGCAGCAACAAATCCCTTGGAAAATACCTTACTGCAAAATACTCTAGAAGCTTTGTCTATGAGAAGCACGCAGAAGAGACTGTTATCAGTTTAAGTCCTTGCACAGGGAACTAGTTTGGTAACAATCACCAGTGTGGAAGACAAAGCTACAACACAAGCCAGTGACTGGAATTCAAGACTAGACAAACTCAGGGTAACACAATACAGAAATGTCACCAGAAGGCTCCACTGCATTGCAGAACCTGAACTGGCACTAACACTGAGGCCTGACTGTTAAAGATCAGTCAGTCCCCAGCTACAGATATGCCTGTAAATCAGAGAAGTAAACCAGGTATCTCCCTCTCACTAATGTCAAGAGTGGTCTGAACAGATGATTACAATGATTCCTTCTCATTTTATGATCTCTAACTTTTAAGCAATCAAAATATCTATTCAGTGTAATTTGGCTCATGGAGGAAGCATAAGCCTGACTTAAGGTGCACAGAACAATGGAAGAAAAAAGGAGAAATACAAGAGTAGAAGGTAATAATGAAACCATACTGGTCAGCATGCAAACCAGCAAACTTGAGAAAACAGCAGACTCACCACCACTGTAGACAGAAATTCCGCAAAGTTACTTCCATTTCTTTCTTATAAGAAGCCCCTTTTCAATGCATGGGAAAATGCTGTGCATTAGAGTATTTAATAAGTGGGAGGCAGAAGCTAGCACTAGGTGCATATCAGTTAATTTTAGGCTTCACATTCAGACTCCTTCCTGGTTTCCTTAAAATATTTAACTTTTCACAAGCCTTTTGCAGCAGAAGCATACATCCTCATAGGACTCAGAATATATTAAGGACAGCCATCAGCATCTACAAAACACAGCAAAGCATTTTCCACCATAGCCCTGTTTTACAGATGCAAAGAGAGTTAGGTAAACAAAGAAGTACAAAAAATTTGACATGCAAAGCTTTTTAACCTTTTATTCAAGAAGCTGCACTGTATTTATTCTGTGGCCATGAGTGGCAACAGCTGCAGGGGATTAGTGTGTTAAGGGATATAGTGATATATGATTTGCACCCTTGACACAGTGGTTTCTTTGTCCCAGTATAACATACACAATTTAGAATCACAGAATACTTAGGGTTGGAAAGGACCTTAAGATCATCCAGTTCCAACCCCTGCGTTCCTGCAGGGTTACCTCCCACTAAACCATGCCACCCAAGGCTCTGTCCAACCTGGCCTTGAACACTGTCAGGGGTGGAGCGTCCACAGCCCATTCCAGCACCTCACCACCCTAACAGTAAGAATTTCTTCATTATATCCAATCTAAACTCCCGCTGTTTAAGTTTGAACCCATTACCCCTTGTCCTATCACTACAGTCCCTCATGAAGAGTTCCTCTCCAGCATCCTTATAGCCCCTCTTCAGATATTGGAAGGCCGCTATGAGGTCTCCACACAGCCTTCTCTTCTCCAGGCTGAACAGCCCCAGCTTGCTCAGCCTTTCTTTAAAAAAAGACAAAAATAAAAAAATAAAATAATTTCTAATTTAATTTCAGGCACTTGTATTTCAAGTGAGATTGAAGACAAATTTGAAATAGCACTAGGCAAATTTAAATTCATGGTATCACAGGCCACCTCTACTTGACTGTCTTAGATAATTCCAACAGGACTAGAAATATTGAAGCAATACTAACCCATCTAAAATCTCTTCTCAGTTTTTTTTTACCTTCCCTTATCCCACCTTTCATAAGATCTACAGCATATTTACTAATAGCACTGACATAATGAGCTTATACAGGCAACAGCCTAATGACATATTTCTTTTTATATTACATATCAATTATTACTTTCATATGCTTAAGAAAATAAGTAAGTTTTTGCAAGTCTTTATCAAGCCAATTAATTTTTAATATGCATTAAAGCTAACATTGTCCACTTAATAATGCAGTAAAAGCCCAGAAGAGAATTTCACCCCAATCAGCACAGGGTATCTGTTTAGTTTAAATAAGGCCATAATTTGAAGCCACATATTTAGTCAATGAATCATAGTGAAGCTAAAAAGGGAAAGCTACCATTACAGAAAAATTGGTGAGGATGAGCTTCAGAATATTCAAGTTCTTCATATTTTCATGTACATTTCCAGTGCTTCATTCCTCAAACAGAATGATTCAAGCTTCTCCCACTGTTCAAGCCATTTTCCACACAAAAGTAGAAACACATCACAAGTACCTGACCTCTAATCAGCTGGAATACCAGAATTGCCTATGACCGTCCCTAGAAGAGACTCCATGTCTGCCAAACTGAAAACATTTAGCAATTTCAAAAACATTCAGCTGTTAATATCCTTAATTTCCAAAACAAGTAATTTCCAGCAAAACAGGCTACACAGATACTCTAAAGCTTTCACAATTAACTGTGCTACAGAGAAGGCAAGGGCCTCAACTCTTGTCTTATCTCCTGTCACAAGGACATACAGTTGCTGTTGAGCATAATTAATGTTATTTCTTTCTTTTCTGGTATTCCAGACATTTGTGGACACTACCTAAAAATTGCTTCACATTCTGTTAACACTTTGGTATTTTTCTTGGTCATAAAAAATTCTGTTGGACAGATCCTTGGTTTAATTAAAAGCTTTTGGCTTTTTCTGCTCCAAAAGGAGTAGTTCTGAATGGAGCGTGCAAATTTATAACACATTTATTACTACTCTTTGTAATCAACCCTATCAAAGAAGTTATTGCCATAGACTTCCTAAAAAAGAAGCCAGACTGCAATGTAAGTAATGCAATGCAACACAGGAAAAAGTCAAAGAAATTATCTTCATTACAGGTAGTTCCTCTTTACCTTCCCTCTGGCCCTTGAGACCCCAATCCCAACCTAAACCCTCGAACTACCCAAGATACAGACCTCTACTTCCTCTTAATGACTCAGATGCACAATTGAACCTCAAGACAAGGATACCTTATCATGCTTCTGGTGACATTAAAGATCTATAACATGTTATTATCTTACAAAAAGTATGATATCAGAGTTACAGATGTACACTCAAGTATGATTCAGAGGAAATGAAAATGTGGCTCTGCTGAGAAAACAAGGGATGAAGGGAAAACAACCAAGAGTGTTAGAGGCTAAGAACATAAGCCAGAAGAACCTTGGAGGCTATACTACCATTTTTTGTAGTTTTCTTAATTTTATACTTAATAGCATTACAGTTATCAACAAAAGAAGCAAAAAATTCACTGGGCTAATACCGCATTTACGCTGATAAGAGATTTTCTTCAGAAACTTTAGGTTGCTCTTTTGTGTGAATTACTGGGGGGGAGAGGGCTCTTCAGCAGAATATACGCTTGTCAAAAACAGTTTTAAACACACCTTTCTTGCTAAGCCTTGCTGATATTTAAAGGAGTAACATATTTTTCTAGGATCTGCATTGAGTTTCATTTTGTAATCACACACAACACAATAAAGCCTAGATAAAAGCAACTCTGCAAGCCCCGCTCACGTCATTTGATGCATCAAGAAAACATGATATACTAGAGACAAAATCTCTGAATTTTCATTTTTCTGAAATAAAGACACTCCCTGTCCTTTTAGAAGGCAGATCATCTGTTAAAATAGCCACCTATTGAAAAAACTAAATCTTTATCAGCATTTCAGGCTTTACTTCTCCTTGCTAGCAGGTCTTGTTTCTTAGGAATGTGATGAATAAATGCCTTCAGCCTTCAGATTCACAAAAAAGTACCGAACCACAAACTTCTTTTTGCATTATAATTTTTCACTCTTCTCGACTGTTGAGATAGCTCATACTGTTGCATCTTTCAGGAATGTTTTCTTTTTAAATGCCCCTGATACACAAATCATGGTATTTGACTGTCCAGTTAAGGAAAAGCCATATTTAGCTGAAGCAATATTGAACTACGTGTATATGAGTCAAGCAGTTATTCATAGACAGGATTATTCAAGAGGCCTAATGTTTGAATCATTATTTGTCAGAAAAGCACTAGTTTCTAAGTGAACCTCGTTTCAATTTTTCTTCAGCTGCATTTACTCTTCCTTAATTATTCATTTCTGTAAACATTTTTGGTTCCAGCAAGCCCCACAAACCTATGGCCTTTTTTCCTACTGATTAGGCTATCCATTTGCACAGATAGCTGTCCTCTTCACTGCAGAAACTGCAACATTCAACTCCTGTAAAAGCTTTTGTTGAGAAAATCGTTCAAGCAGGGCAATTAAAGAAAAAAACCCAAACAACCATCAAAGAAATCCCAAACAATCCAAGTAGTACAGTTCTACAAAAACAGTTGGGTCACATTACTGCATTTAACTCCTGAGTTTTATGCTAATACATAAACACTAATACTTAAGGAAATGGCCTTAGCTGCATCATCCTGGAAAGCACAATGTTACTGCACTTTAAAAGCAGAGAAGGTAGAGAATCTCACCACTAGTTCAAGGACACAAAGAACAAAGATTCACACTTTTTAGAACAGCCTCTCAATGAATCTTGAAGCCAGCATGAATATACATGCGCGTTAGAAGTTCCCCATGTTGCTTCCCCTACATCAAGTGGACATGTTCCTGAGAAGACTTTGAGTAAAAGACACCAAAGACTTACTAGAACTTGAGGGGTGTGACACCATACACTACTGGAACGCAGGATTACCTCACTCTGTTACTTTAGGGCAAGTACTTCAGCCATATATTCCAGCTAACAGATCTGGAAACAGAGAGCTTCTAATTACCCATGACAAACTCTTATTTGCAAACATCTCTGTAGACAAACCGATACCAATACACCTCTAGGCGTAATGTGGGAGGATGCTGATGACATCTTTGAAAGGCTAATTGTATTTGCCAGAAGCCTGAAATCATCTCCAGCCCTTGGCTACGCTGCCACTCATTTATAGAAGGTGAAATCAAAGAACACCAAACTCCTTTACATCCCAGGTACTTCTCACTTTATACAAACAGGACTTGCAAACAAAACTTGGTAAGAATTTGCCAAAATACTCCTGAAGTTATGAAAAACAAAGATGGGAAGTAATCTTGTATTAGGATTACACATACCTGTATCAACTGTGTGCTCACAACAGCCATGAAGCAGGATAGGACTCTGCTACTTTTCATCTACAAACACATTACAAAAAGATGTCCCCAGCTTGCACAAGTTTTACTTTTCAGAGATTGCAAAACCAAACTTACCAAAAGGACGCAGCACTACCAGAATACAGCTAGAGGCATGTATCTGTTAGGCAATGACTGTCACTGTGATAAAGTACGACCTCAATGCAGTAGCAACACTGATATTGTCAAGAGCTGCTCAAAGATAAAGAAACAAAAGAACCCAGCGAGTTCTCTGAAAGATGCTGAGATATTCGTAGGCAAACTCACAGGCTGCTCATAACGAGCCTTAAGAGATATCACATGAAAAAGCAGAACGCTGCGCGGTTAAGATCAGTAACGGGCGATGGAAGTTGAGATCTTCACCCTGCTCATCGCCCCAGAGACGAGAGGCACCGGCGGGCGGCGCGGAGCACTCCTTCCCCTCGGGCATGTCCAGCTCTTCGGACGCATCAGATGCAGAACGAGTGAGCAGCCCTCGGCCGTGAGGAGAACCCTCAGTTCCAGCCCGCGCCTCCCCCGGCTCCAAGCAGCGCCTTCCTCAGCGCCCACCGCCCTGGAGCACAGCTCCCAGCCCCAGATTCTGAGGGAAGCGGCAGAACACAGCAGCTCCCGCACACCACACACCCCCAATCCTTCCACGCACCCCCAATCCTTCCACGCACCCCCAATCCTTCCACGCACCCCCAATCCTTCCACGCACCACGCACCCCAATCCTTCCACGCACACTGGACTCCACCGCCCTCCTCACAACGCCCCGGTTCGGGGTGAGACCTGATCCCGCTAAAGTGGCACTACTACAGAGCTCAATCACCATAACTAAAGAGAAAGAGAAAATAAAGAAGGAGAGGAAGACGAGAGGACACCCATCAGGGGCAGAGGGTCGCGCCTCGCCGCCCTTTACCTCAGTCGGTGGGCGAAGCGCCGCCGCCCAGCACCGCCTCCCGCCACAGGCCCCGCTCAGCACTTCCGGGTGCAGGGAGGCAGGGCGGCGCCCATTCAGCGCTGCACGCACACCGCGCAAGCGCCGCGCTCAGGGCGGGCCGTGCCGGGGCGGGAAACGCGAAGTGTCGCCCTGGAGCTGAGGTGTTCGGTGCTCCGTGTGTCGTACTCGGCTTGGCCCGGCTCCCTCTGCAGCTCCCCAGAGCGGGAGCGGGTGCTCGTCGGGAGCCAGGGGCTTTCTGAGGTAGGAAGTGAGGAGCAGGAGTGGGCGGATTTGTGTGAAAGTCCAAGAGCCGCAGTGCCGGGAGCGTCACCTCACGGTGCTGTGTCGGGTCCCGCTGTGGGGCAGATGGCGGTTGTGGCGCTCACCGCCCTTCTCCAGCGATTTCAAAGAGCACTGGGGCCGCGCGGGGCATCCCCGCTGCTGTGCTAATGAAGCTTCAGAGAGCACCGAGGGTCTGGGGAAGGGTTTGGGGTCCGTCGTGCTGCAGACGCTGCCGCAGTCCCCCACGTTTTGCTTCCCCCCGACGCTGCAGCTCTCGCCGTGAGCCCGCCCGCTCTGAGGCTGATCCAATTCCTCCGGGCCGACAGGGGGCGTGCTGCCTCATTCTGAGCGCTGCCGGCGCTGCTCTGGCGCCACCGTTCGAAGGCGGCCGCGGCTGAGGCGGGAAGGAGCGTTCCGTTGGTGCCGTCGGTGTCTCCCGTTCTGCCGCTGCAGAATGTCCGCCGAGGGGAGCGGAGAAGTGCCTAAGGTAAAGACGAAAGGTGAGTGAGAGGGTGAGCTCGCTCCGGCTGAGGCGGGCAGCTGAGGCGGGCCCGCCTGAGCTCCCTTTGCTCCTTCCTCAGGCGGTAAAGTCGTGAAGTCTCGCTACCTTCAGTACGGTAAGACGGACTCCAAGAAAGACGCGAAGAGGCATTTGGATTCCTTACTGGTGAGCTCAGGCGCTGTTCAGCAACGGGTAGAAACGATGAGGGCGGCTCGGATCTGTGGCAGCAAAATTGCTGGGGTTGTGAGGGTTTATGGGGTGATGAGGAGATGCAGGCTGGGGTGGGAATTTCACCCAAGTCACTCAGGTGATTTGTAAAGCACTAATGCCCTGGAATTATTTATTGTCAGCATTCAAGTAGAGAGTAAGATACAGTGCTGATTGCAGTCACTGCTTACAGTTCAGTGTTTCCTGTTTCTTGATTGCCAGGGTGCTTCAGCAAATTCCTTTGCAAAGTCCTCTTCTAAAGCGTCATCTGCAACTAAACAAAGATCAGTTTATTCTCGGAAATGTAAAACTCCTGCTGGTAGGTTTTACCACAATTTTAAAGCTGTTCTTTTGTGAATTTGTATTTCTAACTTGTGGAACTCTTACTGACTCTAAAATGCTGTTGAGAGATTGTATTTTGTATTAATTGCACTGCTGTCAGTTATCAGAACCTGAAGGGAATTAATTTGATGTGGAATTAAGAGGTGCAGACTTAAGTGCATTAAACTCTTGTCTGGATCTGAAATTGCATCATTCAGTTGTCTAAAACAAGCACCTCTCATGCCTTCTGTGTGTGGCTTTGAACCACTCTTTTACTATGCCCTCACCGTTGCTTGTGAAAGGACTGAAAAATTCCTGTCTGCAAAACAGATTTTATTTCTTTGAATTGCAGAAACTTTCTGGCAAGAACTTGACTTGAAAATCCTGAAGAAATAACATTATTCCCTTCTAATGTCTGAGTGGTGTTGACCTGTATTTAGGACAATAGCAGTCAGAACTAACTTATCTCTGTGTAAGAGAGGGAGTATGCTAATGATGTGTAAAAAGTGCATGTGTAAAAACTTTGTAACGTTGCCACATGTTACTGAAAGAACATAGAACTGTGAACTTGTGCAGAACCCATTCTAATTCTTTTAGTTTGATAACAGCTTCTTTCTACAGGTGTTGCCCCCAGCTCATTAAACAAAGGTAGTTCTGAGGAACGTTACTTGCAGTCCACTTTACTAGATGGGGCTAAAACTGATCTACCAGACATAGATCTTTCGGCTGTTAGTGGTAAGCTTCCACTTATGCTCAGTTCCTTGTTTTATTATTTTTGATGTATGCGCTATAACTTGTGATAAGTAACCCCTGTATTCTTCTATATTCACAAAAGGATTTTGTTAAATAAGACTAATTTTATTGTAAGTGGCTTTAAGTGGAGGTATTAAGACCTTCAGGGTTTAAATTAACTTCAATTTTAAATACCTTTTGTGTGTTGTTTTTTTGTATGCAATTAAATATTAAAGGACAAAGTACTCTCAGGTATTTGTTCCTTAACAGATGGGTGCTAGATTATCAACCCTTCTGAAAATTGTATCACATCTGCCTGTAACTGTCAATTCAAGCTAAATGCTCCTGTGCTCCACATCTTCTCCTGACTATCATCAGAGCCAGAAACAGAGCACAAGTCGTCATTACTGCTATACGTAATAATTTTGAAATTATCCTTGCTTTTGAAGAACCTGATGGTTTAAACCCAGCTGGTAACTCAAACTGGGTGTTTATCTCTGCTTCTTCCTGGCTTCTTGTGCTGCTCATCACTGGAAGAACATGAGAGACTGAAAAGTCCTTGACCAGATAAGCATTATGTAGCAACAACTAAACCATTGGTGTGTTATCAGCATTGTTCTCAGATTAAAGCTGAAGCGCAGCACTGCACTAGCTACTTGGAAGGAGAAAAATAGCTGTTACAGCTGAACCCAAGACATATGTTGACCCACTGTATATACTTCAGCAGAAGAGAGCAATAACTTTTCTGTTGTGATTCAGATGAGTGCATGTGCAAAAAGCCTGATTCAGAATCTGCTCACGAAGAAGATACATGTCAAGACTCTGAAGCAGAGGTGAGTCACTGCTTTTGTTTAAGCACATATATTTTGAAATGCATGAAATTAAGATTTTGTCTTTAATTTTGATAATAACAGGGATGACCATCCTGGGATGACCTAAAGTCAGAGCATAAGTCTCTTCTACTGACAGCGATGTTTGCTTTGCTTATAAGGTGTTCGAATGCTGACTGCAGCTTTGCTCACATTTCTTGTGTAAAAGAATCTGTTCCAATTGTAGTATCTCCTCAGTGGCTTCTTTTTGTATTCTTGTTATCTTTAAATGTTTTCTGACATTTTTGCAGAGATCACTAATGTTAATTCAGTTTAATTTGAGGTGCCTTGTTTAGGCATCTCATTCAATGTAGCACTGAAACTTCAAGTTCTCTACCAGTGTTACCTGCTGAAAATGCTTTTAAAAACGGTGGAATAAGGAGATATATTTAATTAACATGTTGTTTAAAAACCCAAGTTTATTTCACTGAGCTGACAGTTGTTGATGATTTTGGGCACCAATTGGACTTTCAGTAATTTATTTGAATAGTGAAAAAATTATTGTTTAAATACCAAAATTGATCTAGTATATTCTGTCCTTTTTTGAAGGAAAGTGATTCTGATGATGCTTTAGAAGAGCTGGAATCTCAGGCACTGCTTTTAACTTATCTAAGACTAAAGGTGAGAGATAGTCAAGTATTTGGTGTTTCAGGTAGAAGAACTTGATATTGAGGAATTGTTTTATTTCTTGTCTGTGCTTTCTGATCTGTAAAAGCTGCATTTTGAGTCTTTATATGTTGATGGTTGTAAAACTGTATGACTTTGAAAACTCTTAGAGTGAATCCAGTGTCAATTTGTTAAGCTGGTGCTGGTTCTTCATGAAGTAGGGATGCACAGAAGTTTTGGGAACACCATGAGAGAGTATGTTTGGAATTCAAGGTTGTAGCAGTGGCTTTGTTCACTCAGTGCTCCACATGTACATTTGTCCTTTACAAAAACCATTTGCAGGGTAGGGGAGGAAGATGGTGGGGATAATGTACTGTGCTCATTGCATGAGGTCTCCAATTCAGTAATTGAAGCTCTTTGGCCTTGTTCAAGGCTTACATTTGTTTATTCAGAATGTGCTAATTACTGAGATATAGTACTAATTTAGCTGTGAATATTTTTTTGATGGATCAGGCAGAAAAAAACCTTGCCAAGCTGGAGAAAGAAGCAGAAAAAAAATTGTTAATGTTGTATGAAGAAAAGGAAAGAGAACATAAGAAGCTTTGTGAGTTGAAGCGTGACATTCTACTCCAAGAAAGAGAGCAGAAACTTAATGATGCATTGGACAAACAGGTAGGCTTTATTACAATTTATGTTTCTCCTATATTTAAACAGTGTCACTTTCATTCAGCAAAGGTTTCTGTGGTTCTGTGGCCTGCTGGGGTACGATTTTATGCATCTTAAACTGAATACATGCTTCCTGTCGTGGCATGTAATGCTCTCTAGTAACCTAAGCAAATGCCTTTGTTCTTTTTTTGTTGTTCCTCGTGGATGGGCAGGAGGGAGAAGTTAGAACTGTCAGGCACGCAATAGGCAAGCACTGATTGTCCAAGCAGTCTGCAGTTGGTGCCTAGGAGATAGGAGTATCATAAGCCCTATGAGCATCCTGCAGTTACACAGTTATGTGTAGAGCTGAGGTGCTAGCTCTGAGATGAGAAGTGAACATCTTCTTTATTTGTCTTATATTCAGATGTCAGACAGCAGTAGGTCTGGCCTGGTTGTAAGATAGCAAGTTGCTAATGAATAATGAAGTATTTTTAAGACTTTATTTTCAAAACTGAACCTGTGATTGCTTTTAACAAATATGCATAGCAAAAAATTAATAAGACTTTTGTCTTTTAGTGAATATACTGTTACCTACAGTCCGAGTATCAAATGTGAAGCTTTGCTTGCTCTGTTGCTAGTACCTCTGAGCTACAGTAACAGGGAAACTGCTGTTGACCTAGGCATTTTGAAGTGATAGAGGAAAACCTATGAAACAGCCTGATAAGAGTATCATACCACAAACTTCTTGAATTTCTCTGTCAACAAACATTTCACAGTGGTATTTGGGTTTTTTTTCTACAGCTTACCTTTCTGTATTGAGCCAAATCTGTAATAACAAAATGGCTGCTTTTGAAGAAATGCTGGTTTCTCATGTCTTTTTCAGATGGATTTACTTTCTTCCCTTGTTCCTGTTTGTGAAGAACTTCAAGAGAAATATAAACGATTTGCAGTTTCCCTGGATGCCACTAGACATGAATTACCCATAAAGAATATTCACATAGAAGGAGATATGCAAACATACCTTGGTATGAACATTTGATTCATCAAACTTGCTTTTAACTGTGTTCATGGCTTTCTTCCTCCTTTCTTCCTGATGAGTAAGAAAGTTGCTGAAGTACTGTTACCTCTTATTTCTCTGTTTGAGGGGTAGACTTGCACATGTTTCTTGTAGAACCAGTGCTTGAATGCATTGTGTTGTCTAGAATTGGAGAATGTTTGTTAATAAATTACTACTCGTGGTTTGTATTGAAGTCTGGACAAAGAGTTACAGTTTTAAACTGCTGGTGGGTAAGAAAGGAGATTCTTGGCAGCAACTTAACTGTTGGTGTGTTATCAGCGCTATTCTGAGACTAAAGCCAAAACACAGCACTGCACCACCTACTAGGAAGAAAATTACCTCTACCCCAGATGAAACCAGAGCACTAAGGAATTTTGAATGTTTGAAACTTGTTCTTTCTCTTGCATTTGTCATAAAAATCTTTGGCATACTCTAAATGAGAGCTTGATTAGCAATTTTAATAGTCTCCTGCTGGTCACAATAGCTAAAAATAATCTGGGTTTCACAGTTTTCTCATGGTGTGTTTGTGAAAGCTGCACAAACAGTAGTTTTCCATCATCTAATTCACTTGTCTCTGTAGTTACTGCAGCTATTATATAATCTTGTGTTAACTGATGCTACTACTTGCATTTTTTAATAGTATCTTTAACATCTCCTATTGTAGAAGAACTGCAAAAACAGTTAAAGATCTCAGAGGAGCTTCTGACAGAGCTTGCACCGAGCTCCTCAGAAGAAAGCACAAAAGCATTTAGTGTTCTGGAAGAGCTTAAAGAAGTGTCTCAGGAACTGGGTGAAGAGCTTCAAAGGTATTTACAACAATCAGTTGAAGACTCATTGGCTAAATATTCAGAGGAAAATCTATAAATCTTGCCAATAAAATCAAGTACATATATTGAGGAAGGATGAACTGAGGGGATAGTAGCACTAAGTTTAGTTCTGTTCAGTTCATAGCAGACATCAGTATGTGTCCCTATCCTATCTATGGTCAAAGGTAGTTGTGGGTTTTTGTTTGTGTATTTTAAGCAAACTGCAGTAGTGTGCCATTCTCTGACACTTAAGCTGAGAATTTTGGTGAACAATATTTGAAGAATAGTCCTGATAAAATGCAGATATGTAAGAGAGTGGAGAACAGGACGCAGAAAAGTGAACTAGAAGCACTGTCTTAAATAATAACCATGCAAATATATCATCCATTAGGAGGTATGAGGAGTGCAGAAAAGATTGGGATTTTTTCCCCTCAGTTACTGTGTCAACAAATACAAAGTATTTGTGAGAGTGTAAAGAAGACATGAAGCATTATATATTTCCTTTACTTTCTTTGTTGCCTCAGAAAGGATTACAGCTAAAACCATAGCAGATAGATAGACCATAAAGCCACGCATCCCCCCTTCTGCAAACTGCCCCTCCTCCTTTGGGAAGAAAATTCATGATTTACATTTTTTTCCTCCGGTGGCTCCTTGGTAGAGGAATAATCAAATGTCCAGGCTTTGGGCTTAAGCAGGAGTTGTTACCCTCCAGACTAGCTGATTTAGCTTGCTTCATTTGTTCCAGGAGCTTCACAGGAACGCTGAACCTGTTTGCTGAAGTTAGTAAAGAAGTTTCTCTGTGTAACCAAAGAAAATGCGAAGAGAAGCATGGACTAGATGTTATGAAGCGCTGGTACTTCAAATAAGTTTGTGTATTCTTTTACTAAGGGGGGGGGGGTTACTGAGTCAGTGCCAGCAGATCTGTTACCTTTTTACTTGTGTGAAAATATAACTTGTCCAAATTTCCGGTTAAACTAGAATATGAAACCAGCAGCACATGTACTTATTGATAAGGAAAAAAGGAGTTTTGCTGTACATGCTGTCCCATGAGGAGACTTTGATTTTGAACATGAGTTTCTGTGACGCCTTTCTCATCTCGTTCTGCCTTGACAATACTTGAAAGGTAAAGAATAAGAAACATTGTTATTGGCAAATATAGCCTATGTATTATTAAAGGTTTTGGTTTACTTTCTTTTACTGGTTTTGGGGAAACTGATTTACATCTTTTTTCAAAGTTAAGTTCCTTATGGGACAACGTATCGGAATCTAGATGTGGAATTCTGTATGTGGTACTGTACGTCTGCTGATCTTGTTAGGAAGTTCTGTAGGGAGGTACAGCATGATAATTGGTCCCCCTATGAACAGCTTTTGGAGGAACACTTTATTATCCCTTATTTCTGGAATTGCTAAGAGGAAAAGGTACATGGGTAGTAAGTAACAAGGCTGAGAGTTGGAAGGAACTCAAGTTGCTTGTAACAAGTGAAAAGTTTTGGTAATTTGTTGCCTAATTATTTTGGAATCAAATTATTAAAATCATAAATGCTTTTATATTAATCTGACTCCTTTCCTTGAAGGAGTTTATTCTTTTTAAAAATAAAGACTACTTTCCACTGCTGTATTTTCCACTGTTTTCCACAGCCTTCATGTTTGAGTATTTTAACTGATCTCCTACAGAAGCTTTTGTTTCTGTCTGGACTTAAACTGTGTAGCATTAACCCTATGTATGTGGTGATGGACTCACATAGTGAGCCCCAGTGGCAAGCCAGGACCTACTGGCACCCAAAGTGCTGAGGCCAGAAGACTGTGAATGTTCAGAGAAACCTCAAACCTAACTTGAGTAAGTGCCTGGGGGTGAGTGGGATCTGTTACAAACATACATGCCAGATGTGGCATGTTTTTTCAGTGTACTTTACATTTTTGCACATGGAATGCATTTCTCTCTGAAAGACATGCCGTATCCTGTTTTGTTTTGTTGTTTTGTTTTTTTTTTTTTTCACCTGTGGAACTTCTTTCTGTGATGGTTTTTCAAAGGCTTTGCTTTGCATTGTCTGCAGTAGTACATTTATTGCTTAAGCTGTGTCTAGAAAGCTTTGGGGCCTGCTCAGAAATATTTGGAGCTTTCTCCTTGTACTCCTTGAAGTGCTAGTCAAGCTTTCTTCCTCATTACCGAGGGTCTAACTAGATCCTTGTCTCCTTTTCATAAAAAATAGGAGTATATTAAGCTATAGTAACTGGATCAGTAAGATGTGCTGTGCACTGTCTGAGAAGCCAATACATACAAGCTATTAAGACCTTCCTTATGTATCACATCAATGCCATTTTTGTGGCAGCAGCTTATCCATGAGCTATTGATCTTTCACTTCTTCCTCAAACATGTTTAGATGAGCTGCACCTAGTAGTTCCTGTGTGTGCTGCCATTCGGTGCACCAGCCGCAGGTGCTGCACCCAGCCGGACAATGCTCTGGGTTGGGGACCTGAGCTGCACCTACAGTGTTGGCCGCTGGATGGGGAACTTTGCTAAGCAGACAAGTCATAGGTTGGCTGTTCGGTTTTGATGGATGGAGCTCTTGGTAGAAGGGCTCCTGTAGAATGAAACTGGTGATCAAACAGCTGGTTTTCCTAGGATGTTTCCTATTATATTTCTTTCGATAATATTTGTGTCCTCATGCCTTTAACCTGCTTATGATAAGCTGTCATTCCGAGACTCAGAAGGTTCTAAGCATGAGAGAGAGGAGGTGAAATGAAAATCAAGTCCATAGTCTTGATAATTCTGTCTCTGCATGGACATAAGTCAGAATGTTTTTCCAAGGATTTCCTGACAGTAGACCTTATTGCAGGTCTAAAAAAGATTGCATTTTTTAAGGAAATACTTTTAAATTAAACCCATCTTCTTCAATTAAGTGATTTTTCTACCACTGAGTTACTGCTGTATATATGAGGCTTAGGGCGACCTGGTGTAGTGAAAGGTATCACTGCCCATGGCAGGGGACTGGAACTGGATGAGCTTTAAGGTCCCTTCCAGCCTAAACTGTTCCATGATTTTATGAGATAAATATATATATATCCCCCCAGTGTTACTGCTGCAAGAGGCAGCAGTAAAAATTTTCACTCTGAAGTCGACTGGAATGCTGTTAGTTCTCTTCTCTGAAGAGGGGTAGTGGAGAAAGGTTCCTCTGGCCATGAATGTTTGGGGCAGTAATTCATCCTTGCTGCTGCAGGTGGTAGCCATTGTCTATGCAGCAAGCCTGAAGCAAAGTGGGAGTCCTGGAGCTAAAGGATAACCGCATGTGCAAAACAATAAAGAGCTTGGGGGCATGCAGTCGCTGGTACAGAAGCGTAGGTGTTGATTTGGGTTTTCTGGCCCTTTTCCTTAAACTGAAAGCTTGGGGAATTCTTTGTGCAAATGGTTGAACAAATGTTAGATAAAACAGCTCGGCCTCTCCAGGAAAGGTTTATAAGCTGTTTTACACTGAGACTTTTCCATTTTGATTTTCCTGAATGTACTTTCTAAGTGATTCTGTTTTGGCTTTTTACAGAAGCCACTGAATTAAATGCTGCTGTATTTAACACTGTATCAGCAACAACAAAGAACTTCAGAGTCACTGGAGCAGGAGCTAAACAGATGTGACACCACTTATTTTGTATTTTCCACTTGTTTTCTGATAATGTCACATGCTCTGAATGTCAGTTGGAATCCTGAACAACTTAAAGGCCCTTTTTTATTCAGGTTATCTACCTTTTTTCCTTTTTTTACCTAGAATTAGTCATGTTCTCCCTTCTGTATCTTGGATCAATGTAGATATTATTTTATTCTGTAAATTCCTGCTGTACTTATTACTGACGTATTCATCTTTCAGGCCAGAAGTTCTTACTGACCCATTCTTAACATTCATGTGTCCTTAGATGCTAGATTTCTTTTGGTGGGGGTGGAGGTCTGAAAACTGAAAGCAAATTGTAAAATGAGCCAGTTAGGCCTGAGAACCTGGAAGGAAGGGGGGAGCACAGAAATGTAAGTACTTATCCACTGCAAAATTCTCTTAATTGACTAAAAAGTCTTTGGTAAAGATGTTCAACTAGGTTTGCACTTCACAGATTGCCCTGTCTGGATTCTAGTGGGAATGGAGAGCTCTGGCCATGTTCTCTTCAGTTACATGAATGTTGCCTGACTGTTTTGGGCGCTGGCTCAGGAGGGCTGAATTGAAGCCTGCAAGAGGGTAAGCAGGGCTCAAGGTGAGGGAGCATCCCTCTTGCCCATGGTGTGCTATATGGAGCTAAAGCCAGGAGGTAATTGAGACCCATTTGTTTCTTCACCACTACCCCCAACCCTACAGTTCTTTTGTTCACACTAGCTTCAAATGGAGCTGATTCTTTGCTCATCAACAGCAAGTAAGCAACTCATGACCCCAGCAGATGTTTCTGCATTTTAGGCTAATGAGAACTTATTGGATTACTGCAGTCTTCCTTGCCTAGGAGTAAATACCACTTTGTTGGAGATCTGGAAACTCATACTGAATGCGATAAACAAACTGCTGGCTGGACTGTGATTGCCAGGACATGAAAAGAGTTCCACAGCAGCAGAAGATGTAACAGTTCTGAAATGCATAACTGAGCCACACCAATTAAGAGCATTTCCAGTGATTATGTGAGCATTCCTGTTCAACTCACACAAATGAGTTTAGGTTGTTTCTTCCTCTGCATTTGTGTGTGGTCTGGAAAGCAAGCAGCAGGCTAGAGAATGCCTCTCATCAGTTCCTTTTAAAAACATTTCTGTGATAATGTATATGCAAAGACCTATTGAGTTTCTTGCTATTTCAAGATCTTAAATTTCACATATTAGGGAAGCAAACACAGTTTGCCTCTTAAGACATAACAAATTTTTTGTTTATATAAGATGTTCGGAGGTGGCCTGTGGTATATCAAAACTTAATTCCTTGGTTTAATATTTGCTGCATATCTCTTAATGACAGCCACTTTGGATGAAGTTCAGTGCTCTGTTCCTGTTCTAAGTCAGAATTTGCCCGTAAGAGTGACTGAAATAGTAGGAAGAAATAATTTTGTCAGGAATTAAAATGCTGTACTACTGCAAAAAAAAAAAAAAGTCTCTCCTGTTGTAAAGATGATTCATAAGCATTTTTGGCAGAATTATTTAATAATTACATTCTCAGTGCCATTTTCCTGTTACATGCTACTCAGATTATGTTCTTACTTTAAATGTGCTCTTTATCCTTTTCTTGTAATTTTATTCTAGATATACTTGTATTCCTGGGAGGCAGGATCAGTCTTGTTCCTACTACTCTGTATCTGGACTGATGTAGTTTCCTCGTTGCTGGTAAGCTTGCAGTAAGTAATGTGGCAAAGCCAGTGGGATCTTTGATTTGCAGTTATCAGTTTCTACATTAGATATCTGTGTTTGGCTAACAGAAAGGAGGTTGTCACAGGAGCACAAAGGGAGAACAAACCTGGGAGTTCAAGGAATGGGTGTGGGTTTTTTTATCGTGAATATAATGCTGTAAAAATTAACTAAGCCCTTATTCTTGCTGGCAGTATGTGATGACCAACACAAATGGTTTTCTAATTGGAAGGGGAGTCAAATGATTCTGGCTTCCCTTAGGCTAATGACTTGTCTGGTTTTTATTTTTTCACCCACGTTCTACTGAAACCTGGTATGTACAGGACTGAATACAGATTTACTGCAGCATCTTTTCTTTGCACAACTTACACATTTATTCTCAAAGTGAGAATTACTTCCTGTGCCTTCAGGTCTGGTCATCTGTGTGATGAGTTGAGTAGTCATGCTGAGGCAGTTCAAAGGGCTAATCATTAATGGTGTGATCCTACCACTTGATTCCTATGAGTAGCCTTACTGATTTCAGTGTTGCAGTTGAGAAGGGAAACAAAAGGAGGTACAGCTGAGAGTAGCAGTATTCAAGGAGTGTTATTTAGTGCTTACTGTTAATTCAAGTTTTTATTTGGCAAATACCTGTCTAACAATTGTAACATTGCACATAATTTATTTATGAGGCAGATGGGAAGTGTGTGTGTGTGGGGAATTATTTCATCTGCAGAGTGATAATGAGAACATACAAGAGGTCAGGATGTAACTTGCATCTAGTCAGAGCCAATATAGTTGTATTCACACCTTCCTCTATGAACTGCAGTCCATTGCCTTTGACACCCTAATACAGCCGTACCAATCCACTGCATGCTTTCAACCTTGACAAGTGCCTTAAGATTCCTAAAATTTCATGAGCAGAATTACGTGTTTTGTAAAGGAAATAAAAATCTGAGCTATGCACAGGGCGGGTGGGTGGGTGAATATGGGCCAAAGATCTGACTGATGAATAGTTTTTATACATAAGCAGAACTTGCTTTAAACTCCTAACTCTTACCAGATGTGGGTTGCAGGCAGCTGCTGGAATTCCAACACCTGTTGCATCACACTGAATAGGATTCATTTTGGCAAGCACAGAAAATTCCATTTCGGTAACTAAATAGTTTGAAATGATATCTAAAGCTTTTTTTTATTTTCCCCCAAACCAAGCTGATTCCAGCCTTATTTACAGGATTTCACATACTTTCATAATTAGAGGATGGCTTGCAGTCTTCAGGGACTGTAATTGCCTGATAGTTCCTGTAGTCAGTAAATGTCAAATAGGAAAATATTGCATTTGGAAGAAATCTCTCCTTTAAAATGAAGTTAGTGATGATTTAAAAGGGTTCTGCTCCCCATGATGATCACTGATTTCTGAAATGTAAAAACACACAGGTTTGTGGTCAAAAAGTTTCTAGCATTATGCTGGAGATGACAGACCTTCACCTGAGGGGTGGACTCTCTTGCATTCACCAGTTCATTGCTGAATCCTGTTGCTTCCATCCCCAGAGCTTTTCCAAGGGAAAATGTGGGTCTTTGCAGAATGGGTGTTCAATGGTATGTTGTGAATTTTTTGGTACCTACCCCATAGATGTCAGGCATGAGTCTGTGAGGAGCCATTTGTGGGTCTACTCTAGAAAGAGGTATGGGTTAAGAGTAAAGATAATCTTTTTTTTCGGAAGCATGATGCTATTTCAACCAAAACATACCTGGGCTCTGCAGGACTATTACTGGTTTCATGGTTTTGGTAGGGGAGGTACTGTACATTGGTTATAGGCTGCTGTACCAGGAGAAAGCAGAGGGGGTTAATTTTCATTTCGCCTCCTTATTGTCTTTAATCAAAGGGTTCAAACGTGCTCTTACGTGTTCCCCTTAGGAAGTAGCCTAACATTAGTATTGCTGCTTTGCAGACAGGGAAGCACCAAGGCATACCTACAGGGTTCCATGGATGTACTTGAGAATATAATGAAACCAAAACAGAATGCAGAATTACCAGATTTTGTTTTATCTTTGAGTGTTTTGGCTTGTCTTGATATTAAAACAGCAAAACATTCCTATTTTAACACACTCGTAAGCTGATTTTGGTAAAGCCTGGCTGGTGATCTTGGGAAATTACGGTTCTGGTTTGAATGTGTTTGAAGTGAAGGTGAATGTAGCAGCAGGGAACAGTCCGCTCTTTTTAAATGTAAGCACTCCAGCTATTTCCGTGTCCAGTTCAGTTGCAAAGGCCAAGCTGTGGTATAAAACTGAGTTACTTTAAGAGCGTCATGAACTATTTGAAGTGAGTCCTAAGCTTGACAGTGTTGGTGCAAGTTAAGGTTGATTTTAACTGTGCCATAGTTGCATTTAGTGTGGAGAAAGGTACAAGTCATGTTCTAGTGAAACATCTGTATTAAAACCTAGCTCTAACAAATGGGAATGGTGGGCACTGTGGTTAATTCCATGTAAAACCAGTGTGATGGCAACTGAACTGGTATCACCCCAAAGACTGCTAGTGCAGGGTTTGTGGAGAGGGTTCACGTATTTAATTAGCATACTCTTAACAAAATGCATTACCTATTCTTATAGACATTGCCTTGCTTACATCAGGGGCCATTGTAGCTGTTACAACTCCTTGCACAAGAGTAGTAGTACCATTCGAGTTTAAGTCTACATTTCTGAGGAATGGAAGATCCAAGGAAACACCCTATTTCCTTTAAAGATGAAGAGAAAAGATGTGTTAGGAGGGCTTCTTCTTGACTTCATGCTTTCTTGCATGTGTCTTCGATTTGAGGCACACCACAGAGTGCCTTGGTAGCTCTCACAGTGTTGTGTGAAGACACGTGAAAGATGAAGTGAGCAAGAGAGGAGCAATTGTGCTTAACCAGTGCACCAGCAACCGAAATCAGTTCAGCTCACAGCTGAAAGCTGCTCCAAGGCATTCTGCAACTCCTCCCACAGATAAGCTAGAGCTAGAAAAATCCCATTAAAAAGGAATAAAAAGAACCTTTCCCCAGGTGGTGAAAAATCTTTAAATCCTCCTCTTTCAGTAGGAAGAGCATCATTCTGGTGTTCTTACTGTGCTGAGTAAAGCTCCCCTCAGTTCTCTACCCTCATCTTGAGGACTAGAACAGGATCTGTAGACAAGTGTTAGTAGGGGATTGCTCATGTAAGAGTGAGTACTTTAAATAGATGTTTCCTTTAAAATGTATTAAAAAGCTGCTGATTTCAAGCTGCTGCTTTTGTTTCTTATTTTGAAGAGAAGCCCTATTAAAATCCCTGAGTTTCAAACAAGATGCAAACTGTTGCTCTTCTGATGGACTGAGCAGCTTCTGAAGGTGTCAGGGAAACCTCACTAGGACTGACTGAGTTCTGAGTGCTCACTAGGAATGACATTGCTGAAATACGGTGATGGAAAGAATTTGAAGAGGGAGAAACAGCAGTTTAGAAGTTTAGCAGCTTTAGCAACTTGATTTGCTGTTTTTCTTGGCAGGAGCTGGAAGAAAAGGCCTTTGGTAAGCTGTGGAGTTGACTTCAGGATACAAATCTGTATTTTTGCTCAATAAAATGCTGGGCTTCATATCAGTTATTTTTAGAAGAAATGGACTGAGGTTCAAACAATGGTATTAACCAAGGGCAAAAGTAGGTGTGATTTTTTTTTTCCTTCTTTTTCCTGTTTTCCCAGTCATTCACCTGAAGCCAGGGGTGTGCGTGGTAAGGAGCATGATTCCAACTATCTGCGCTGAGGATTTTGCTTTAGTCTAGAGCTCTGTTGAAGCACATCTGGGATCTTGGGTTGTCTGCAGCAGGGATCAGAGAAATCATTCCTTGAAATCTCTATGCATCGCTGTGAGCCGGCGCATTTATTGTGTCACCTTGAATCTCAGTTATGGCTTTGGAAAGGCTTTTCTCCCGGCTGGGTAAGCGCTGCTCTTTGGCTGCACCCTCTTCTTCAGGCTGGTGTAGTGCGAGCTCCCCCTCCTGTCCCGAGCCCCTGCAGTAGACACGGGCTGGGACAGCGACATGGAGATGGGCGCACGAGGGCCCATGGATGGAGTTGAACCAGTCCTGACACCAGTTAGGGGCTGGAAGGTGGTTCTTTGGTGCTGCTCGGCGGAGTGCCTGGGAGCGCAAGGGCTGTTAGCGAGAGCAGACTCCGTAGGGCTGCTCCGCTCCGAGCCGGTGGGACCTCGACGAAGAGCTCCCTTCTGGGTGTGAGGAGGGAACGGGGGAGCCCGCGCAGGTGCTGTCACCGGGCCGGCTGGCGGGGCCGCGGGGAGAACGGTGAAGGTGCGGGGCGGGGGTGCGGGCCCGGCCCCCTCCCTCGGTGCACGCTGTCAGGAGCGGGCGGGGAGCCGCAGACAAAGAGCCGGGGCCGGGGCCGAATCAGGGCACCTGAAAACGGCTGAGAATGGACTTGGAGGAAAG
>JASSUY010003980.1:7895-26935 GCA_032466535.1 Forpus xanthops | reverse complement strand
CGGGACCAGGAGCGCCGCACCGGGCTGCGGCCTGCGGTGCTGCAGCGCCCTCTGGAGGCCGACGCGGAGCCCTACCCGCTCCGCCGGCTCCGGCCCCCTCCGGAGCGTTGGGGCGAGCGTCCAGGCGGCACCGGAGCGGAGCTCGGCCAGCACCGCGCGGGAGACGGGGGCAAAGCGGCAACGGCGCTTTCCACGGGAGCCAGAGCGGCCACCCCCTCTGCTGGTTCCCACCCCTGGTGCGGACACCGCTGCGGTCATCTCAGACTCCCTCCGCTCCACCCCAGAAAATACACCCGGAGCGCTGGACTCTGCCCGGAGGAACAGGGACACACACCGGCAGTGTTTGTTCTCTCTGCGGAGAGCAGATTACAGTCGTTCCTCCGCTGGTGATGAAGGTCGGGGCAAACCTTGACCACCCGCCCCGTCCTGAGCACTGAAATGCACCCGGCAGGATGGGGAGAGGAACGACACAGGCACTGCCGCTCGGCGGCAGCGGGGCCCCGCGGCGGGGCTTGGCGGGCCTCCCGCGGAGCACCGTGCGCGGCCACGGTGAGCGCAGGAAGCGGCTCAAAGCTTCGCAGACCGCCACTGGCACCGAGGGACGCCGCAGTCGCTGTGGGACTCATTCCCGCCGACCTGAGTGAGGCAACACCTTCGGCGGCAGCGGGGATGTGTCCGGTGCCCGAAGGAGAAGGGGCCCGGCGAGGAGTCGTCGCGGCCGGTGTTCTTGCAGCACCGACCCTCGGGGGTACCAAAGCCGGCTCCGGCTCGTGAGACAGGGGCTGCGCAGAGGGAAGGGACCAGGAGCATAGCCGCGGTGCAGGGCACCCTTGCATTGGGTGACGAGGAGCCCCGACGGCTGTCGTCGGCTGCCTGCTCGGGGAGCGCTGGCGGTGCACGCAGGGCAGAGGGGCCGCTCGGCAGCGTGGGCACTGGCGGACCTGCTCCCAGCCCCTGGCTGCTGCCCGCCGACAGACGGGCCGGTGCGGCAAACGGCTCGGACTGCACACTGGAGACTTACTTTCATATATATATGTGTGTGTGTGTGTGTATTTAAGGTAAACAGTGACAGCCCGTCTACCTGGCATCTGATTCCGTTGCTGTTTCTTGGTGACTAAAGTATCACCTGCTTCACTTAGATTTGGCGCAGTGGGGTTTCTCTATTGTTTTTAATGCCCCAGCCAGGAAATCCCAACGGGTTTTGGACAAACAAGCGCAGGCGGCCGGAGGCGCTGGCAGGCCCCGTGGGCACCGTCGTTGCGACTCCCGCTCAGCATTGCTCTTTCCCCCCTCAGACTCGGACTCCCGTCGATCTCCGCGATTAATTTCCATCAAAGCAAAAAGCATTTAAGCACACAACGTTCTCAGCGGGCTGCATCTCTCCCGCTCTTCCCACAGGCGAGCAGCCCTTGCCGCCCCTCTCCCGCGGTGCCCGGCCGTGGGATTGCCACCCGACACGCACCACCACGACAGCATGCCCGGTGGTGCCTCCCCGCCGTCCCTACGACAGGGAGACCGCGGGGGCTTTTGCTCCCCAGCCACCGCCTCTCCCCGGCTCTCGGGAGCACCACGTCGGGCAGGAGAAGCGTCAAACCGCCGGAGGTCGAGGTCAGCTTTGCCTTGCGCACGACGGCGAGCGCCCCGCGGAACTTACGCGCTGTGCTACGGTGCGGATGGGGCAAGGCGGGTGCGGAGGCGGCTGCCAGCGCTGCGGGGACTGGGGTGAGGAATCTGCCAGCTGCGGCGTTTGCCGCAGTGGGTTCCGAGTCCGAGACAGGCGGAAAGGCCGTGGGGTCTCTGCGGAGCAAAGGCTCGGTGGCGGGGCCATAGTCTGGTACAGCCGGCCTGCGCCGGAGGGGTGCCCTGCCCCGAGGACACAGGGACGTCCGTCTCCCGCCTGGAGGAGCTTACCCCTTGCAGCCTTCCTGCCCCGAGCGTGGTGAGCCCACCCAGCAGAGCCCAAACCCGGCGGCTTTCTCACTCTCCTCCCAGCCTGCTGCCTGCTGACCTCCTCAGGGAAGAGGGGGAGAAAACCCCTCGATAAACGTATTTTTCTAGCCTAAAGCATCACACACACACAAAACTCTCCCCCCCCCCGCCTTCCTGCCATCAGCAATGAAATGTTTTTGTAGTCCCTGAAATGAGCAGCTGTCAAGACATGAAGAAATACAACGTGCCGTACCTTATTATAGTTTGGTTTAAGCAACTATTTGGCTAAAGTCTTTCCTGCCGTCAGCACTGAAGCACTGAGTAGGGCTGTTGCCCACAGCCACGGCTGCTGGAAGCACGGACACCCATCACACACGAGTGGGCCCCTTTCTCATCACCCTACATCTCACACACCCTCCCACCCCCCGAGCTGAACCTAGGGACTCGCAGAGGGTCCCCATGCTGGGAGACCTCCTTTACTCTCTCGTAGTTGCATTTTACCTTGCTTGGCAGACGTGCCAAGCAACAGCTTGCAGCCTGGAGGTTTGTCTGCTGCACAGGTCAGGGCTGGTGTGCTTCGCTCCCAGGGAAAGGAGGATTTCAGGCACTGATGAAGTTCTGCAGCTGCCTCAGGCTGGGAGGGTCGTGAAGTCTGCAGTCTCTGAGCCAACTGTGAAATCTAGGAGAAATATTGTATAAAAGCAATAAATTGGTTGAAGAAATGCACTTCTACATTTGGTCACAAGTCTCGTAACTCACCTAGGACTTGAGAACTCCAAGAGAGCAGAGAACGGGGCCCATACATCTTTCCCGAGTCGTATATTAAATAACTCCATTTCCTTTCAAGAACATTCTATATCCCAGTGAATAACTTGATTTTCACAAATAAAATTAATACTATAGGTTGAAAGTCAGCAAACAATAGAAAAGCTCAGAGGGTTTTTTCCAGTTGTAAACATGCAGAATCCATATGGTCATTAGATACATCTGTGGGTTAAGCACTGATTTGTTTATGCAAGCCTGATGCTTATGATACTCTTAAACTAGGACTATTCTGTTGAATATATGTATCCTGTAATCCCCTTTTACCTACTCTCCGCATGTGTGTTTCCTGTTTTCAGCATGCATTCTCGATGTGTAAACTGTGGCTAAGGATATGTTATAAACCAGGATACTACAGAGCATTTCAGATATTTTCAGAGCTTTACAAGCACGGTGCAAGCGTATGCAAATCATCACTTACAGATGTGCACAATGTCTGTATTAATCTCCTCATGTTTTTTCAGTTGTTTGTGGCATCTAATTCAAAGAAAAGGGCAATAATGGATATTACGAAAAAGTCCCAGTTGTTTGTGGGCAGACTCACTGCTACAACGTCCAGACAAATGTTACCGATGAAACCCCACACTTAATAAAATCAGGGTTTTCTGAAGTTAAGATATTGAAGATTCCTGAAATACAAGGAAACCGAGGGAAAACTTACCTCAGTAAAGCATTTGAAAACTCTTAAAGGTACTGCCAAGGCTGAACAGTGCCCTGTATCTCTATTGGGTATGATACAGAAAAGCACTTAAGTTCACCACTACCCATGGCAGTACCTAAGCAGGTGCTTCAGTTTCTTTATATGCCAAAATCACCTGCTGAGTGTGTGTTTTACTGCTGGTTTAAAAGATTTCCTGAATCAGGGCCATTATTTCCAGATTGCCTCATAAAAATAAACAAATTAATAAAAGCTTATAAAGAATCCAAGAGCAGCTACTATTCTAGGGAAGATTTTTTCATCATGCCTGCTTTCATGTCCTTTTCCATAAGTTGCTGGCACTCAACCATATGTTATGACCACCTTGAATGCTGGTGACCACCTCAGTTTCTCCTGCTGCCGTCTCATAGCACCACAGTGTGCACCATTCTGTTGGGTGAAAGGACAGTTGCTCCAGCATGTGTTTTGTGGCAGTGATGCTGACTGATATATATTGGAAGTATTTCAGAGCTGAGCAGTTCTGATCTAGCTTATGGCGTGGGAAAAAGAGTCCTTTTCCTCCATGAACTCTCAACAGCCACTGTTGAGAAAGATAAGAGCAAAAGCATTCTGGAGTGCAGAAAGACTACGCAGTCAAAGCAACACTTTGAAACTGGAATAGATCAGTTTGAGGATGTATCACAGCGAGGCAGGGATCAGTCAGGAAACTTTATTTTAAAGAATATTCTTCTATTCCAGTTCCCTTCCCTTTTCTTCCCCTCTATTCTCTTTCCTTCCTTTTTTTTCCCTGCAAAACCAGGACAAGACTGAGTGGAGATCCAGCAGTATGTTTCCACCTTCTTTGCCCAGGGATTTTTGTTTTCTGTCCCCATGGTGGTGCATGCTTTCAGGACTGGCATCCCACTTGCTCTCCTTAGCTCCATTTCCTAAACCCCTCAGTAGTGTTTGAGGGACCTATGCAGGGTGGTAAATGGAAGGATGAAAACCAGTGAATGGATGGTCCTAATTTTGTCCATTCTGGATGACATTATCCATCTTATAAAGAGTATCGATGATTATTGCAGATCTGCCTTGTCTGCATTAACTATTTCTTTTATTTGACTTGCTCACCCATGACAGGCTGGTGAAAATTATTAGTAGGTTATGCTGTTCTTTCAAATGCCCCTTTGGGAACTGTTTCCAAGAAAAATACAAATCCTATTCATTTCAGCACCAGAACTCATTTTAGCACCAGAGAAGTGCTGAAAGCCAAGGACATTACATTACAGCAGGAACAGAACTACCTTGAGGCCTCTTATTTTCAGCTTTTAAGATCAGTGGAGAGGGGAAACAGATACTGTCAGCCACACCACAAATTTTTAAGTGCAATATGCATTCCACTTTTCCATTTCATTTGTCCTGGTGATTACTGATAGTTCAAATGCAACCAGGAGCTTTCAAATTTCACTGTTGCCATGGGTCTGCCTGTCTCCAAACTGCTGGATGGAGCCTAACTGTATAGGTGCAGCTCTTTGCTGTTTTGGGAGGCTAAGTGCATGTGGAAAGGAGCCCCAGAGCCCTGGGACAAGGAATGCTTTGGAATGACATTCTTCCCAGCTGTGATGGAAGCAAAGATCAATGGTGTCTGCAACATGAAGGGCTTTCAGGAGACTAGGACAGTCTGGCTATGAAGAGTAGTGAGGATGCCTCCATCATTAACAGAAATGGTCAGGACAGAGAAATCAAAGATGATTATAGTAAGTGAGGAAATATTTTCTGAATCCAAGAAAGGCCCTACAAGGAGATTCACAAAGCCACCTGAAAGGATTCTTGAACAAAATGTATCTTGTGCTTAAACACTTCATGAAACATGGAAATAGAGAAGTCCAGAGGGTTTTGAACAGTGTTGCATGGTAAGAATTTCTATTGGGAAGAAGCAAAAAGTAAATATAATAGTGTGTTTATTTCAGCAGGAACTGGTATGAGAGTCAGTTGGTGGCCACAGCAGCACTGCTGACACTCCTGAGATCTGAAAAGGAGACCACCGATAAAGGTCATTTAGCAAGGTTAACCCTGACCTTTCCCCACTCACTAAGCAGACAGCTCTTGAGCAAATACAAACCACAGTTATTTAAAACTCTTAAGCAACTACAATAACAAAATAGAGTGAAGTGGAGTCAAAACTGCAGATCTGTGTTATTAAAGCGTAATATTTACAGATGACAGATACTGAAAGGCAGCAGAACTGGTTTTAAGGACCATTCCTGTACCTAGATAGTAGAGGCACACTTGAGAGCATTCAGTGTTTTGAACCACAGTGAGACATGAATTTAAGCTTTTCAGAAAGAGTATTTGCATTCTGAGAGTTTGGCAATTACCAAGTATGTAGGAAAGAAGAAATTGGAAATACTCGACTTGCAGTTACAGGTGGAGCCTAAAATGTTGGCTGCTCAAAGCATTGCTTAAGTCTGATCTAAAGCAGCATTAGTTTAATGTTATCTTTCCCCCCTCAATGGATTCAAGAAGATACATAAAACCAGACCAGAGCTGATGTTTACTTTTACAGCTAATGGTTCCTCAAATCTACAAGAACTTCTAAGGAGTAGATAAAAGCAGCTGCAAAAGTGATCTAGAAATAAACATCCAGAAGAAAACATAACTGCAATCAAAGTTCCAGCTGTTCACATCTTAGTTCTTATCAGTATTCTTTTAATCAGGCACATTTTGAAGTCAAAGGCTTATTTCCAACAGCTTTTGTCTATACACATATATATGCTTAAGTCCCTTGAAATATTACAGAAGTTCTGTTTCCCATCAAAATAGTGTACACTGTCACTGAAATTATTAATTTTCTTTTCCTCATCCCCCATGTTCTCTCTTCTGGGCCCCTCTTTTGCATCTGGCATGTGTACTGATACTCAAGATGACAAATACTGATAACTGTGAAGCTGCAATGCTGCATACTTCCATAAGGCAAAGCTTAGCCAAAGTTAGTCACTGATTTATGTCCTGTACTCTGTTCAACAGCACAAGGGTGGCTTTTTTTCTTTCTAATTCCATACCTTTAATCCTTGCCACCTTCAACCTAGTGTGTGTCAAATTTATTGTTGCAGCTGTGGTTTCTTAAAATGAAAGTATGCTTCTTGAAGGCAGTGACACATTCTTAAGTTTATTCGCAGACTTAAATGTTCAGTTGTTTGAAACCGCCTGAACTCATTAAAATGTGATGGTGTGGTGCTTTTGCCATAGTAAATGGTTGATGGAGAAGTTTTCAAAAACAAATGAAGGATGCTGGGATGACTATTTTCACTCAGCCCAAATGTGTAGAAAGTGTGGTAACATCGGCAAAGATCATAAGCCCAGTGTTCTCTTTGGTGAAGAGGTTATTTACAAAATACACAAGGCAGAGAAAGCTCTCCCACACATAAAAAGCCTTGTGCAGGTGTACAAATGAAAAGAAACAAACTCTACACCATCTAGATACTATATTACGTAGGATGACTCAATGACCCACAGTAGGAGATAGCCCAGTAGAGGAGATCAATTTGGGCAGAAACTATATGCTTGCAAAAAAGAGATGCAAAAGTTAAGTGTTCATATCATGACCTGCACTATTTTAAGAGAATACCCAGCTTCCCTGTGTTCTCCCATGGAAAACAGACCAGAGGCAAGATGCTGTAAATATTCCTCCATAAACTTGTGAGTGCTCCATGTTCCCCTCCCAACCTTTGACAGCTATCTGAATGATTACTCTTCCTTTAGGTTTGCTGGTGAAAAGGACCATACCTTTGCTTCAGCCGTTTCAGTTCAAAGTCTGGTGCAGTAATTCAAACATGCTTTTATCATCTTTAAAAGCTAAGAGGTTAGTGTTTTCCACCAGAGCAGCTGAGACATGTCCCATTTCAGGAAAAGGCCAAGAAAATAGCTGAGAACAGTAACAAACCGCTGCAAAAAATCTGCCAGAGGACATCTGTCAAAGCCCAAAGAGTTCCAGTCATGTATTATTTCATTTGATCCCAGAGGCTAAATAATGTACAGGAAAGATTTAATAATGTTATGCAGATTATGTGTGGAAATGTAAAAGGAACTGAATACAATGCCAGTTTGAAAAAATCTTCATGTGCACATAGCACTCTTATTGCTGCACAGTCAGAAAACACAGCTTGAGCAATAGGCTACGATAATAAAATTAAAAATTGGAATTGCTAGAATATTTACTCAGGTGAGGCTATTTGATTAAAAAATATGATTTCATATTTTCCCTCTGCCAGGAAATTATCAGTGGAAAGAGCTCCATTCCTGTTTCCACCACATCAGTTACATTGCCATCTGAAACCCAGATAGTGAAAACATGGCAACCAAGGGCTGCTGCTCACAACATGTCCAAACACCAGTGCAAAGGAGACTTCAGCCGCTAAAAGAAGAACAAAACCAAACTGCCTTTGGCTACCTCTGCCTGCAAGTTTGAGTTACAGCATCTGACTGAACTAGAATTTCTGAACTACAGGTATGGTCCCTTTTGCCAAGTCACTTCCAGAAACACTAATTTCTGGCAGAGGGGGGGAAGAGGCAGCTGGAAGGGTGATGTGAATAGCCACCACAGGATCTGCCAGATGACATCTGTCAAATCTTCTGGTAGTGTAGTTCTCCAATGCCATGTGACACAACTTAAATACTAGCAAAGGAGAGATTATTAAACAGGATTCTTAGCCAGGATGGCCATAGGCTCCATAATTAAAAACCCAACCTGAATGCAGAAGCAAATGGATTCTATCTGGCCATACCAAAAAACTTCTGTGCAGACTCTCACAAAGGAAGAGACTAGTGTTCCCTAGATTTCTTGAGGCTGGCAGTTGAGTAGCCTTTCTTCAGCTGGTGTTTTTATCTCCCTTTGGATAGCAGGTAAAGTTTTAGTAGCCAAAAACTGATGCTCACCAGTTTTTATTTCAGTGGAAGGATCTAAGACCACTCTTTCCAAGGTTTGGGCTTTATCTGCAGGGAGTTCCAGTGGGTTTCTTCAGTTTCTCATTTCCTCTTGCTATTTCTGCTCTCATCTGTTTTGCAAATGGCCACCATAACGTTACGCTTATCTAATGGCCGGGCCTCTGCTTGGAAGAATGCCAGCAGCATTTTGAAAATCAGTCATCTGAAAGCATTCAGAGGAGATGGCCATCACCTTCTCCCTGAACCTCAGACATAAAACTTCCCTGATAAGTGCTTACTCCAATTCCAGGAAAAGCAAGAAGCTGCACTTAAATTCAGATATTATTTTAACCAGCCTCCTTGGGTGACATTTTGTTGAATTAATCTCACTCTACAAATACTAAATTCTTTTTTTTCAGTCTTTGGAAAAGATACTGGTTGTACATGCACAGTAAAGAGTGAGTGTCCCCATGATGGTTTCACTGTGAAGGCTGGTTTCATTCCACATTCCAGTTGGTTCTCCTTATTTTGTTAAGTGGGATCCTTTTTTTCTTCACCTCGAGGGTGTAGTCCAGCCCCATCTATTCTTGGTTTTTGACATTAGGCATGGCCATGCCAGTTGCTACCATCAGTGAGACTTGGGGGCTTTGTCATAAGTTCTGCTGAGAAAAATGGCAAAGGTAGAACAATCTTTTTTTTCCCTTGGTAAGGGCACGTCTGTGAAAATGCGACTTGTGGCAGGTCTTCATGTGAAGACAGAACAAAAATCTCATGAATTTTGTTACTGACCTTGTTGAGTTCTGGATTTTATTCAAAAGGAGGAATTCAGTAGGAGTAGTGGGTCTCCAATTTAGAAACTTGAGAAGAATCCTAAAAACACTGCCCAAAGTCTGTATTAAGACACTCTGAGGACACAACATGTGGCAATAAAGATTGATGTAAGAGCTAACAAGATTAACCTTGCAAAAAGAAAAACAGAAGTTTGTCATCATAACATTTATTTAGTTAAGAAGGAAGAGATGAGAACAGCTCCTATACATTCTATAGAGAAACTAACTCAGTAGGAATGGGGTCTGCATGGAAAAATCATCACTCATTCAGACTTCTGTTTCTCCAAAGAGAAGGAATTCTGACCTTGTCAGAAGCCCAAAGGAGGAAACTGCAGTATGAAGACACCTACACAACAAAAGACTACCCTTAATTTGGAAAGAGGGCTGACAACAGGAAGAGAAAGATCTGCTGGCCTCTGCGATGTCCGTCCAAAGGGCTGATTCAGTCAGCTCCGACAGAGAGAGACCTCATGACAGCCTGCTGGGAAAAGTGTTCCTCAGCTTCCAGGGATCCCGCTGCCTCAGCGCTGTGGGATCTGCTACTGACCGCAGAGGGAAAGCTGCTGAGTCTCAGCTGCTGAGCAACAGTCAGTTTCCACTCCGATATACCAGAGGATGCAGGAAGCAGAGAGGCAGGAATGCATGACTGTACTAGAAGAGTTATCGTAGTACACAAGGTAAATAACTTTCTGGAAGAGAAAAAGAAAGTCATACACTTAATACTGTTTTATTAGACTACATAGTATAGCTTAGCTCATTTATTTTAAGTAACTAAGACCATATTCAGGGGGAAGCTATATTTAAGTTACTTCAGTAAAAAAATTAAGCTTAAAACAATAGATATATTGGGATAAATTGGCACAGCTCTAGGGGTGTCAAGTGGTAACTTACACGGGCTGTGGGCCTTCTTTTGCACAGTCATTTGTTGATTTAACAAACCTTCTTGATGCTGAGAACTCCGAATAACAGCAATGAGGCTCCTTCCAGCTTCTAATTTGCATGAGAAGGTCCCATGGTAGCCTTCCTGTCCTAAGACTAGGAGAAACAAACAAAAACAGAATTTCTGGAACCTCCTACATTTCTGAAGGGTATTATTTAAAAATTACACTGCAAGAGATTATTATCACAGGCATACCACTTTAGAATAGACTTCCTAGGGGCAAAGCAAGTTTTGGGAAAGCCTCTCAAACAATTCCTCTTACTATAAGACACCTGTTCTCCTTAAAACACTTTTTTTGTTTTAGTGGAAGTCATCCCAGCTGAATTAAATTTGTTTCCCTTGGGCCTGCATTTTCCTTAGCCAACACAACAGCTGCACCATGTGGAGATGAGCCACAAGAAGTGTAACAACACATGTTTGTGATTGCTGTATCAGCTTCGGCAGATTTAAGTGCAGAGGTCTTTAGCTGCCTTCTATTAGGAAGTCAGCTTTACAATATATGCAACATCCTGCAAAGTAGTAGCAATAATATTATATATAGTTCTATGTATTCCTTGTACAAGCTGGTACAGTAAAATGAGAAAGGAACTGACTATACTTTTAGCTATAAATATCGTAGTAAGCACAAACATTCTTTTGCATACAAAGTAGGAACAGAACAGGAGGATGGGTTAGCCACAATAAAATCCCCCGAGACCCTTGTGCTAGCTGTTATCCAGTTCTGCAGAGACACTCAACCATTCAGAATGTGCAGTAACCCTGTTATTTCAAAGCTGCAGTAAATTTAATCTCTCCAAGAAATTGCTGAATTCCTGGAAAATAATGCATAATCTTGGTTCAGCATGCTTTTTCTTTTTTTTCATTTCAAGAACAGGTGCCAAAAATTGTTTGTGTGGAGTCTAATTCAATATACTTAAGAAGACGGCTTAAAAAGCTTCTTTTGAGGCGTTTAATTAAGAGCTGTGGAGTATTCCACACCCATCAAAATGAGGTATTTGTTTTTGAAAGATCATTTTGAAAGGTCAAGACAAATGCCAATAATACAGCATAGAATTGAGCATTTGTGTATATGTGTTGTTGTTACTTTATGTATAGTGTACATATCTGTGGGTATTTTAACACAGTAGTGTGACTTTACCCTTCCTACGTATTTTCTCACTTAAAATCGCTATACCATTGTATATTGTATAACGTGCATTGCATAGTATACATTGATATTGTAATGTATTATACATTAATATGCAATGTGCATTATACAACGCTGCATATATGTCCCTGTGACTCTGAACAGCAAATTTTCCCACTGCCTAAAGTTTCAGATGCTTAGCATCTATTCCTGGATAAGGGGACCACTTCTACACTGTTTATCTTCTCTGACTGCATTGTTTTTAATCAAATGAACCTATGACACATTATTAAGAGGTTATGTAAAATGTAGTGTCTAATGTGATCTGCTTCCAGTTTTGACCTTTCCTCCATCCTCCTGGGAGATTAATTGAGCCAAGGATGGAAACACTACTCAAGCAAAAATCTGTGTTCATATTCACACTCCGATGAGCAAATTAGACACCACTCTCCTTTGAGAACTGATTCCCAAAGAAGTATATTTGAAAGAAAGACTCTGTTGATGTTAACAGATTTTGGATCAGTTCCTAGAGACATTCTGCCTAGTTTGAACTGCATAAAGCAGGGATTTACTATCTATTAATCTTCTTTCTTCCTTCTTCTGTTTCAGTTTTCATTGTTTTTACCTAGCATCCAAATTAGCACATTCATTCTAAAATTAGCTTTAAGGAATTTAAACTGCATATTGCTAATCCAGTAAGATCAGCTTAATACCACTAGTGTAACAAATTAGATCATGGAACTGCAGGAGAGCTCAAGGATGAAGCAGCAGAAGTTGTGTACTGGCTAGTTCAAGGTTACACAGAAACACTGAGATCTCTCTTGTTTAGAAAATATTAAAATGTGATATATGAACATAAAAGAAGTAATGTTTTTAAAATGATTAGCAGTTTTACTCTGTAGGGATCTATGGGAGGAGATGGACTCCGCCCTGGAGAAGATAAAAGACCTCAGTTTTCTCAACTGGAAGGAGTGATTCATTTTAGGTGGAAGTGGTATGCATGTGATATTCCTCATGTGTTAAATTAACTATTTCCATTAAGAAAGCTCCTAGCATATGGAATTGCTCTCTTTTCTTCTGTCCCACAGTGAAAATTATACCACCAGAACATTTTACTTTTGCTAAACCAGCCTGGGTAAAAATGGGCAGCGTTCATAGCTGTTGATAAACTCTTATTTTGTATTAAAAACACTAATCTTCCACTAGTTTTCTGCTTGCAACTATGAAAATCTATTTTTCAGTAAAGGAATACTGGGGAAAGTTCAGGTCTCAAGTTCAATGGGGTTCATTAGCTCTCCAGATAGTAACTTGCTTTATGTTTTGCTGTTGTTTTAAAGTCTGACCTATGTACACTCAGTCACCTTTAAGTTCTGTTTTCAGCACACAGTTCTTTTGTTCTGTAGTGACAGCAGTTTAAGTACTCATCCTAGGTAGGGATGATGAAGTGTAAAACTTTCCCCTATTGAACCAAACTGAACCTGATTAGAGGAGACTCAAGTCAGTACATTGTATAAAGCCAGTCCTGTGAAACTTCATTATTTGCTGGTTTGCTGTTTCTTTAGTACACAAGCTGCTGTGGGGAGGGCTTCCCACTGCTTTTAAGAGCAGAATGGGAACTTAAGTACAAATCTTAATCTTTTTCTTGTTTTGAATTTATCTCTACTTTGCATGGGATTTTATCTTGTAATCAGACCCTTATGTCACAGTCAGTCACCAAATGGCTGTTATGACACTGGACTTTTTTTTGGGGAAGTTTTAAGACTAGAACTGTATTTAGGGTTTATTTGGTTTTTTTTTGTTTGTTTGTTTTGTGACTGTACATGTTATAGGAGTATCTTATCTGGACTTGAATTATGATATTTTGGCATGTTTTGATCAGGAAAGGTTGGAAAATATTAGGAAACTGAAATGTTGTGGTTTCTGGATTTTCATAGAATCATAGAATAGTTAGGGTTGGAAAGGACCTTAAGATCATCTAGTTCCAACTCCCCTGATTCCTCCACGTACCAAACACTTGTTTTGTGATATCTATGAAGCAAGATGGAGATGCATTTCAGACATAAATAGGAAGGGTTTCATTAAAAAACAAAAACAAAACAAAAAAAAAATCAAGAAAAATACCAACAACAGAGTTCTATAACTGAATAAGCTGTAATGATTTCCCAGCATTGCTTTTGTAGAGCTCAGTATTCATAATATGCTCTCCAGTTGTATTGAACTCTCCTTATTTGTCATTTGTTGTTCTGTACTCGTGCTTCCCACCTATTTATGTTTCTCTTCAACCACTTCTGAGAGAGGCCCACAGGGACAAGGAACCTTTCCTCCTTTAAATCTGAAAAAATGGGTCATGGAAGCCTCTTGAGAGCATTGTTCCTGAAAAATAATAAAATCCTAAACTTCCCTAAACATTTCTATCATGTACTCCTCAAATGTCAGATCAGATGCAAAAGGAAGATGGGAGAAAATGAAGCCTTCACAGTGGTGAAAGCCCTGGGCATTAGGCCTGCATGTATTCAGGCAGCTGAAATTCATTTCATGTAGCACTTGCTTCATCAAGTAATGATTATTCAATCATCCTTTAGTTTTTGATACTAGTTTCCATTCTGAATGCAGGCATCAAAGCATGCTAGTTAAATGTTATTTATTTATTCTTTAGGGTGTGAGCACACTTCTTTGCAGACTGGAGAACAGATGGCTGTCCCCAGAAAGAAGGAATATTTTTGTGTAGAAGGGAATCCAGAGTAACCCTCAGCATTACCACAACAACAGTAATTGTTTTACAAACCAAAATAAGTTGTTTTTTTTTTTCTTTTTCAAGTCGATGGTAATCTGCAGATCCCATGAGCTCAATCACTGCAGCTGTAGTACAGACTGGAATATCTTCTGTGGTTAACTGTAAATAGCAACTCTGTATCCATGGTTTATTTTTACCATAGTGTGCTATAATAGGAAAAATAGCAAATGGTTAGTCTATATATAGCCTGTTACTAAGACTGTGAGCTAAATGGTTAGCCAACAGAAAAATCCTATCCTAAACAAATTTCTTTAGGTCCAGAAGTAATATTTTGGATACCAAAATGATGCACATTAGGCAATGAGATGAACTGCAGCAGCGCGGCTAAGTTTTTACTACTACAGGTTGGTACTGCTCTTTTTAATGTCAAATAAGAATCTTGTGAATCATGCTGATTTTAATAAAGTTGATATGGACAGCAGAACCTGCATCTGTATTGCCAGATTATTTATTTACTGCATTTTTTTTTTGCTGGAGCAGCAAAAAGTCATTTTCCTTTTACATTAATTAACCATTAATTTGTGAAAAGTTAAGGAGAAGAAATAAAAAACTGGTTTTCATTCCTAAGCTTGATTAAAAACTCACTTTAAAAACATCTCAATTTTAGTCCAAACTATTCTTCAAAGAGAAGATGACATTCTTTTAACTATTTTATGATTGACAGGGTTAGAAAAGTATATAATAAATTCTTAGATAAGACTTCAAGGTTACTTCACATTAGACATGATAGGTAGGGACAGGCAGAAGTCAGTTTTTCTTATCTTCTGTATAAACAAGCTAGTATTTCATTCAAGGCCTTTTCTTTAACTTTCAGCATACCAGATAGCTATCAGGCAGTCACAGAGAGAGACATGCAAACATGTTGTTGTTGACTATTTGTCTACTGAATTTATGATTCAGTTTCTAAGGAAATCAGGCTCCTGCATTCATTCTGTCTTTGTTCTTGCCTTCCATTCCTTGCCTTTCTCCCCTTCACACTCATTTGTGACTTAGCTGGCTAGTATTAATAATGTTTGATGAAAAGCTGGAGATCTGTAATTACAGTAAGTTCCTATTTTTACAAAACTCGTAAGTGATGCGTAGAGGAGAGAATGCCCTGTTTGTGGGGCAGTGCACACCATGGCAAGGGAAAAGTAAGTGAAATTCTGTCTTTAGGCGCAAGGTTTGGGACCATGCTGTGATTGACCTGCAGCCTTTTCCGGCAAGATAAACGCCTTCCCATGTGAGCTGAACAGCAGATTGTGCTGCAAACACAGGACACTTGTAACTGTGGGGTAACAGCAGGGTGGGTCAAGGCATGGTGAGGTATCAGTGATGCGAAGGGTTCAAGGAGCATAGAACTGGGGGTATGCCTAGGGGTATATACGAGGAGTAAGGATATTGAAGGTTTTGGCATACCAAGGTGGTGAGTGGAGCTCCAGAGGACACTGAGGGACAGGGAACACTGAGGACCCTGTGAAGGAACTGGGGGGGCTACTGCAGTGAAACAGCAGAAAACACACAGGGAAATGGGTCGCCCGTGGATGTGATGAAGGATTTGGGGTATTTTGTTTGGAGAGCATAAAGTGTTAACGACATTTATCTCCTGGAAAACATGTACTATTAATTCTGCTGGTTTTGAGTAGTGCCATGTATTAGTTACAACACATATTGTTAAATGAGTCTGATCGAATACCTGCTGAAGTAAATGCTGTTTTTATTTGCTACCAAGGGAACTTGATAAGGCTCATACTAGAACATGCATTATTTATTTGCATGACATATATGAGTTACTTTGAAGTACATATTTGGAATTTAAATCTTACCATTAGTAATACCTGTTAGAAACTCAGACATGAACTTCTCTAATAATTTTTATTCTTCTCAGGTATATTATGAATTATGTGCAACCAAGGCAGAATGTACACCTTGGAACTTTCTGTTTCGTGTATTTAGGGGCTGGGGGTCTGTCTTAGCCTGTGATTATACAGCACCGAATATCCATGCCATCATGATTCTTGATTCCACCGCAGTATAAATAATTATAATAGAAATTATTTCATCTGTTTACAAAAGTACATTATAATATAAAATAATTATAGTACTCGAAAACTAAGTATGGTCTTCATCTATCTGTCCTTTGGTCTAAGGAATTATATTAGATATTTATGCCAGTTCTGCAGAGAAGGAAGTTCTAATGCATGCTGATAAACTGGTGAAGTGGATTAAATGCTTCAGAAGAAAAAGTAATTCAGTTTGTTTCCTCCTATATTTTTAAGATTGGGCTCCATTAAGCTTTTTCTTACTCACTTGCCTTCTTAGGAGTGTTACATAGTTCCACTGTTGGAAGAAATCATGGGAATACTCATGTAGATTGCCTGCAACTTCCTCATCTCCATGTTGTCTAGACACCAGCAATCTCATAGTATATTCATGCCTCCTGAACATTTAGACTTCCCTTGACTGGAAAGCCTGAATGAGGTAGTAGAACAGAGGGAGTCTGTTTTCCCTTCCAAAGTTCCTTGTTTGCTAGTGGCTAGGTACGGCATTGTAATGAATACCAAATCAGTGTTGCATTTCACAGAACAGTTCCCAAATTCATGTTGCAGGGGAAAGTTGAAATGGTGTTATTTGTTCCAATATAGCTAACTGAAAATATAGTTTGAAAATTTAAGACATGAATAAAATAATCTTGAACAATAATGTGATATATGTGCTATCTTATTGATATTTTATTTTCAGCATAAATGTGCTTAGAAAGCATTCTGGCAGTTGAGTAAGGCACAACTGAAACTTCTGTGAGAAAAGTATGGGATTAGTCCATATTTTTTGGCACCTTCCGCCTCACTTAACGTTTTCTGTTTCAGATGGTTTTTTTTCACTTTCCTTATTTTTAGTGGCATAGATGGAGGACATTCCTGCCACTTCTTCCTCAATTATCAGGTAGTCAGGGTATTTTTTGGGAGTGGGGATTGTGGTATTAAATAGTTTTGAATAAAGAGAGTGAATATCTAAACCTGTTATTCTTGAACAAATTCTCTTTCTTTCAAATCGTTCTTGTTCCTATCACCTGTTGTTAAACGGAGGAGGAAGAACGGCAGATGAGGTTGTTTAGCTAACTTCTTCCAGAGAAAGAAATATATCTGTGAATGAGGAGAGGGAGCATTTTTTGGTTCCCTTTGTCCAGATGTTACAACCATAATACAGTACCTGTATTTTTTCTAAGACTTATTTTCCTTGCTTGAATGTGTAGTTTGTCATCAGTTTGGCTTGAGAGGGGGAGCTGGAAAAAATTTATCTCCTCTAAAATAACCTGAAAGAAAAATATTGGCCTAAAGATTTGTGTCAAAGGATGTGGAGACAGTCTCTGCATTCCAGGAGTACCACAGCCATATAGGGATGTCAGGCTTCTCTTCGTTAGGTCAGACTGGTGAAATACAATTGATCGGTGGATGCAGCCACACCCTGTAAACCAAAGCTGGATACATGGCATCTTCTACCTGCCTGACCTCACTTGTCCTAGAACTGAGAGCTGGGAAGTCTTGTGGGGCTCTTCCTCATCACTTGCTAATGCACTCATACCATGCTCCATCTGAGGCATCCACTGGCTCCTTCTCCTGGGTGATTTTTTTTGGCATCTCCTACAAACTGTTGTCTATGGTATGCACACATCTGGCAGTACTGCTGGTGAGCCACTCTGGCCTGTGGGATGATACTTGGAAGAGCTCTGATGTTCTATTGCAGTTTTTCCATGACTCAGAAAAACAAAGAAACCTAAAAGGTCATATGGTGGTGTGTGATTTGTTTTATGGGTTCATTCAATATTGCCATTGTGTATTTAGCCCAACCACAGTGAGTCAACTGGATTGGATTGAGTCAGCCAAAATAGAGAACTTGCACAACAGTAGGACTTTAGTCATTCAAGAGATTATGTCTGAAGTGTGGATTCTTCTTAGGGGCAAGTGCTGTTGTACATCTAAAATCAGTTTAAGTGGAACTTGGGCACCTCAGTATTTTTACGGATCTTGACCAGGTTTTTTACTGCCTTAAACTTCCACTAGTTAGGCAAATAAACATACTTTCAGGAAAGGATACAGAAATTGGCTTGAACATTTAAGCTTTTCATGTACTGACTTGGCTGGATCTACCTGGATGCTTTGTCAGTGCTTTAAATTGCTACATAAGCAGAAGAAAATCAGGTCAAGAAATTGCAGGCAAGTATCACATGGTACCCAGTGGCCTAAAATCTGCTCGAATAATTATGTGAAAACTTGAATAATTATGTGAAAGCCAAAGTTTCCTATGGCTTTGCAGGATAACTTGTGGGCTTTGGCATTAAAAAGTCAAGTGCCCGGGGCCAGCGTTTTTCAGCTCAAAGCCTCACCATCAGCCAAAGCAGCTGGGCAGATCAGCTCCCCCTTCCTGCCATGACTAACTTCAGTCTTCCTTTTTGCAGTGCTCCGGAGCCAGCTGCCCATGAAGAGAGTTCGCTTTTCACGGAGAATATGGATGCAGCTGGGCTCCGAGCGCGGCCGTCCCTAGGCTGGAGCAGACAGACGGATGAAAGGCGCAGGCCGCCCGGCAGCGCTGCCTCGAGGCGACGGGGCCTGCGGGTGGCACCGGGGGAAAACTCGCCCTCAGCCTCCGCCTCAGGCAGCGGATCTGCCCCGGGCCTGGCCTCGCTCGGATGCCCAGCTCCAGGGGTCGAGGGATGAGGTGAGCGCGTAGAGGAGGGACTGCTGTCGGCCACCCCGGCGGCGCCTCCGAGCCCCGAGGCTCCCTTTCTTCATCTCCAGGCCAGCCCTCCGGCCGCTCTTCCCGCGGAGCACGTCCGGCCGGTTCCCGGGGAGGACTCCACCTCCCGGCGTGCCCTGCGGAGCATGCTGGGAGCCTCAGCCCCGGCACCGCCGCTTCCACGTTCTTCCCCTCCTGCCGGGGCGGGACCTCATCCGTCCCTCCGCTCTGAGCGCCCTCTGCACCGCCCCATCAGCACTCGCGATGCCGCGGGTGTAACCAGTGAGGGGCGCGGGGGGGCGGGCCTCCGCCGGCAGCCGGGCAGG